>CM065662.1:5371283-5378783 GCA_033220385.1 Triplophysa yarkandensis | reverse complement strand
ATGGCGGTGGAGCGATGTATCGGAGTGACCCGTCCTCTTTTCCACACCACAGCGCTGGGACCCCATCATGCGAAGAGGATGTTGGGTGGGACCTGGATGCTGGGTCTCCTGGTGGCTCTGCTCCCCATCCTGTTTCAGCGGCCGTACCAGGTGCAGCGTTCCCGCAGCTGGTGCTTCTTTCGCCTACAGGGGCTCAGGGACTGGCTTGATTTGCTTCTTCCAATCTTGTTCTCTGTGTTGGGTTTGCTGGCTTTACTAGTGTCACTCGTCTGCAACACGGTGACCGGTCTCACTCTCCTGCGGTGCCGGGGACGGCTTGACCGAAATCATCATCATTCTCGTAACACATCTCACCATTCTGAGATGGTCTGCCAGCTTTTGGCAATCATGCTGGTTTCATGTGTCTGTTGGGGTCCTCTTCTGGTGAGAAAATGATTGATATTACTCTCACTGCCGGGTACAATTGCTAATAGAGTTAGGATTAGTTCAGCTGAAAATGTATTATTTTACTGTTGTTGCAATAATGTGTTATTTTTATATAAAAAATAGACGTTATGAAAAATCTATTCCAAATAAAAATCTATCGTTCTATTCCATTTACAGTTAAATATTAAGATTTTACCTGGCCTTTGTTGTTGTTTTCCACACAAAGATTTTTTCTTGCCAGAGTGATAGTTTTGTTTTAATTTTTTGTAGTTTAAAATATTTTGACATCTTTATAGTTTTATTTATATTAATTAAGCAATATTAGAACATTTATAATTAAGATTATATATCAAAATTAGTGATTTTTATATTTTAAATAGGTCCATATAAAAATGTATTATGCCCAGTACACAGACATTCATTATGCAAACACAAATGTTTGATGCTGTAAATATCGATCTATCAATTATATTTTATATATTTTTATTTTAATGCCTAAACTATTTATGTATTATCGCTTATTTGAAGAGTTTCCAAAAAGAAGCACTGTTGTTAATATTTTTCATGAATCAGTTTTTTTAAGTTTATTCAGTTTTTGCAAACTCTAAAATATTATTCCATGCAAACTTATATTCAATTTCAAGACATAAGAATGCCTATTTAAAAGGACACTTTTGTGTTACCTGTTCCTTATATATTAACGCAGAGATGTTGTTCTTTTTGGTTCTGTCTGCAGGTAACAAGCATCATTCTAAGCCTCCAGGATCACGGTGAAGATCAGACTTCATACACGCACATGTTGCTGGTTGTGCGTATGGCAACATGGAACCAGATCCTCGACCCGTGGGTTTACATCCTCCTCCGGAAAGCCGTCTTAAAGAGACTTTTCCAGGTTCCATGGACGCTTTGCAGTCCTCATGCTAAACTCACTGCCCAATGGCAGGGCATTGCCCTGGAGAGCTCAATGAATGCCAGTAGCTCGGTGACCGGTCGTCCAGACTTCACCCGGCTGGATGGATCTTTCCTACCAGACACAGCCATCCCATCGCCTCACCTCCCCTGAGATGAAGCCAAGGATTTGAGTCCTTGATGGTTTTCAGTTGAGAGAGTTTGTGTTCATTTTAAAGTTCAGTCCAAGTCACTGAAAGACTGCTTTTTATTGGGCTACAGCGGTGACAAAAAAATAAATAAACTCAAATAATAAAATTGAACACATTTTTGTGTTTAAGTCAAAAATAACATTATTATAAGAAAAACAGCAGATAAATACAACATGAGTTTATTTCTTTGGTTAGGCTCTCTTGCATCATTCAAGTTTGATGGGTTTTTATCAGAACTTCCCAAACTTTATAGGGTTTACTCTTTCCTCTCCTAAAAATTCCCTACTGGGACTCAAGTCGCTGAATTCGCCTCTTTCCAGACCTGATAATCCCAACACGGCTGATTATGATTGACAGGCCAGAAGTATAGTTTACACTTTAACTATTAAACTCAATTTAAACTCATAATGTTATCTGATTAAGCATCGTTCAATATGAATACCCGATGGGTTTTAAATGTTTCTAATGTATGTTATGTGCACAATGTATAGATTTTCTTGTTGACAGTATTTATGTGATAAATAACTGACCTTGTCAGTTTACTATTGTAAGTCGCTTTGGATAAAAGCGTCTGCTAAATGACTAAATGTAAATGTAAATGTGACTATGGGTCAGTTGTGTTCTGGTGGTTGAGATGAACTGAAGTGTTCTTGAAGACATCTTAGCCCTGTTTACTCTGTAGTGATATCTGTACACTGCATTCTTGTGAGTCGCTTTAGATAAAAGTGTCTGCTAAATGAATAAATGTAAATGTAAATGTGACTATGGGTCAGTTGTGTTCTGGTGGTTGAGATGAACTGAAGTGTTCTTGAAGACATCTTAGCCCTGTTTACTCTGTAGTGATATCTGTACACTGCATTCTTGTGAGTCGCTTTAGATAAAAGTGTCTGCTAAATGAATAAATGTAAATGTAAATGTTTGCTTGAATGTGGGGTTTTATTCCCACATTTAAATGTTGTTTATGTTTGATTTAGTGTTAATAGCGTATAGATATTTAATGATGAATTGTGATTTTTATTCCCATGAGTTCTTCTGTCCTGAACATTAGTCGGAGTGACATCATCATTAAAATAAAATTACTCAAATGTCTATTAGAAAAAAATAATAAAAAGGCTTTAATTTATTACACTATATTATATTTGGATTTATTTATAATTAATTCGAAATATATAAATTGCAAAGGTTGTCCCAATGTAATTTTCCTTCTGTATTTACATACAAAAAAATAAAAGCATAAATAAAAAAATAAAAAAATATAAAGAAACACTTTGAACATTACTCTTGAGTTAATGTAAATTTACATATACAAAAAAATATATAAACATTGAATACTCGATGTAAAAGAATAAAGTTTATTAAATAAAGAAAATAAAGCCCAGGCCGCTAGAGGGCAGCATCACTGCAGCGCGTCATCAGAAAAACAAACCCAGCGTGACGTCAGCAGTGACCACTTCCGCCTTGTTCATTCAACGCATGGTGCTGTGAGCAGCTGTGTTTGTCAGGTCAGTAATAAACTCTCACATGTTCAGCTCATATACACGACATCAATATATAATATATAATAATCATCATCATCATCATCATCACATGTGCTGTTGTATCATGTTTATGTTATGACGTAAGTGTTGTTGTGACGTCAGTGATTGTGCGCTTTATTCCTCCATCACGACACGTGACGATGATGATGATGAAGATTCTTGACTTTATTTATTAAATATTTCACAGTTTTAAACACAAAAGCGTGTTGGTTTAATAACAGATGTTTTGTTGTTTATTTTAATAATGTGATGACGCATTAGCAGTGTTTTACTAATGATTTAATCTTAATTAACACTTTTAATAGATTTAATTTTACTAATTTGCATTTATTTCCATATCTGTGCCTTTAAATTAAAATGCAAAGTCTTGTTTTTATTGTTTTTTGTGTTAAGATGCCCCTGTGGTCGGCCATTTTTATTCCTCAGAGCTAATCTCTGATCATTAAAGTCTATATTTAATTTTTATCTGAAAATATATTTCTCTGTTTAAAAATAAGTTGAGTGTAACTGTTAATCTGCTTTATTACGTATATGCAAATTAGCCCCGCCCCCTTTCAATCACACTCAGCAGATTCTGATGCTGCTTAAACTGAAAGTGAAACTAAGAGCTGATGAAGAAGTTTAAGAGATTATTTCTGTTTAAATCTATGTGCAATCCTTATATATATATATATGTATATATATATATATATCTGTCCATCACTGTGTGATCTCTTATAGGTTTATGATGTCATCAACCAGGGTTAAACTTATTTTAAACATACGTTTAAACAAACAATATGGGAAATTGTAGTTTTTTTGTGCCATACAAAATCTAGAGGTCTGCAATTAATCCTGATTAAGTTTTGTCAACAATTATTTAAACAAAATGTTTATTAAGCTGTTATTGTGATCCATTTCTTTTTATGTTTATATATTGTTTATTTGAATCTACGTGTTCATATCTTCTTTTATATATTTAAACATTCTTTTGTTTTTTTATATAAATATGTGATTTATTTTTTGAAAATGGTAACCCGTCGAAAAATAAGTTTTTTTACACGACTTTACTCAGTCAATATAAAAAAATATCAAGTTAGATTTTCACAGCATGTTCTTTACATTATGTAGAAATATTTTATTGAGAAAATATTATATCTCAAAAAATAACTTGAGCTGGGATATGAAAAGCAGGGTCACAACGTATCTATTTATAAGCTTATTTTCCAGAGTTACATAATCTTGATCTTTATATTGGGACCAATAATCGTGATTGCACATTTTGAAATTATCGAACGGCTCTAGAAAATTAAAGAACATTTTTTATATTTAGACGTTGTTAAATTGTGCTGTGTATATATAAATAAACAATACAAACTATAAGACATTTCTACATTTGTTTTTGTTACTATTTTTTCATTTGTAAAAAAAATCTTAATGCAAGTAATAATACAGTGTTTGTTTGTTTGTTTTAGAAGTCATTATGAATCAAGAGAAGTTGGCTAAACTCCAGGCCCAGGTCCGAATAGGGGGCAAGGTAAGTTGTGAAGATTTCCTTAAAACTCATAGGAATTTTATTAGGAAAATCAGTCTTTTTAATTTGTTTCCTATAGGGCACAGCACGCAGAAAGAAGAAGGTTGTGCACAGAACAGCAACAGCAGATGATAAGAAACTTCAGAGTTCATTAAAGAAACTTGCGGTCAATAACATAGCTGGCATCGAAGAGGTAGATCACCAGCTCTTGGCTTTACCAGATTGGTTTTACCGGTCTGATTTGGTTCTTTGTTATATGCCATTAATTATTTTAAAATGTTGTTTTAAAGGTGAATATGATTAAGGACGATGGCACTGTCATTCACTTTAACAACCCCAAAGTTCAGGCATCACTGTCTGCCAATACGTTTGCTATCACGGGTCACGCAGAGACCAAGCAGCTCACAGAGATGCTCCCGGGAATTCTCAGCCAGCTCGGAGCTGACAGTCTCACGAGTCTTCGCAAACTCGCCGAGCAGTTCCCCAGACAAGGTATGGAAGGGCCTTGAAGTGTGGAAGTTCATATAAAGTCTACCGTAGATGTTCACAAAGCTGCTTTCTTACATTTCAAGTTCTGGACAACAAAGCTCCTAAAGCAGAAGATATCGATGAAGAAGATGACGATGTCCCAGGTATGAAGTGTTTTTCCACATTTGATGTACACGTGTTCTTTACGAGTCTAAAATCATTTATGTGTCTCTGCAGATCTCGTAGAGAACTTTGACGAGGCATCAAAGAACGAAGCAAACTGATCGTTGGACCTTCAGTAGATGCTGTTCAGGAAGAAATGCCCTGCAGTATTTTTAAACTAGATTGACAGACATATCATTTCAACACTATACAGTGAAACCAGAGACTTTTATAACATAAATTGGCTGTTTTAGATCTACCCCAGACCAGCCTTCTGCACTTATACAAAACAGTCAGATGATATTCCTATAGTTGTTAACCACAATGCTGAAATAGTCTTAATTATTTTTTTTCTGTTAATTAAATAAAAATAAAACCAATTAACCTTTTCTATATGGTGCTTTGGTTTATTTTGGATGCTTGGAAAGGTGTATAATTTTTAATAATTAAGATAATGACTGTCTAAAACGTTTTCACCTTAAAATGTGAATTACTTTATGCTAAACACGGATCATATTGAAATCTTAGTTAATATATCAGTTCCAGACTTGTAATAGTTTGTACATCAATAATATTTCAATGTTAAAAATGACCCTGCCTAAAATCGAATTCTGAGATTATCAAAGTTTGATTTCAGTCTTTAATCTCTCTATAATTTCTATCGTTGACATGCGTTTACTCTGTCGATATAAATAATATCAAGATTATTTTCACAGAATGTTTTTTACACTATGTAGAAAATCGTAAATCACAAAAAAAGAACTTGATCTTGGATTTCATAGGAAGTCTCTCTCCCTCCCTGACTGTCTGTCTATCTATCTGTCTCTCTCTCTCCCTATCTTTCTGTCTGTCTCTCTCTCCCTATCTGTCTGTCTCTCTCTCCTTATCTGTCTGTCTCTCTCTCTCCCTATCCGTCTGTCTCTCTCCCTCCCTGTCTGTCTGTCTCTCTATCTATCTGTCTCTCTCCCTATCTGTCTGACTGTCTCTCTCTCCTTATCTGTCTGTCTCTCTCTCTCCCTGTCTATCTGTCTGTCTCTCTCTCTCCCTGTCTGTCTCTCTCTCTGTCTATCTCGCTCTCTCCCTGTCTATCTATCTCTCTCTGTCTGTCTGTCTCTCTCTCTCCCTGTCTGTCTCTTTATCTATCTCTCTCCCTGTCTATCTCGCTCTCTCCCTGTCTATCTGTCTGTCTCTCTCTTCCTGTCTGTCTCTCTCTCTCCCTGTATATCTGTCTGTCTCTCTCCCTATCTGTCTGTCACTCTCTCTCCCTATCTGTCTGTCTATCTCTCTCTCCCTGTCTATCTGTCTGTCTCTCTCTCTGTCCGTCTCTCTCTCTCTTCCTGTTTGTCTGTCTATCTCTCTCCCTGTCTGTCTCTCTCTCTCCCTGTCTGTCTCTCTCCCTGTCTATCTGTCTGTCTCTCTCTCTGTCTATCTCTCTCTCTCTGTCTGTCTCTGTCTCTCTCTCTGTCTATCTCTCTCCCTGTCCATCTCCCTCTCTCCCTGTCTATCTGTCTGTCTCTCTCTCTGTCTATCTCTCTCTCTCTCTGTCTGTCTCTGTCTCTCTCTGTCTATCTCTCTCCCTGTCCATCTCGCTCTCTCCCTGTCTATCTGTTTGTCTCTCTCTCTCTGTCCGTCTCTCTCTCCCTGTCTGTCTCTCTCCCTGTCTATCTGTCTCTCTCTCTCCCTGTCTGTCTCTCTATCTATCTCTCTCCCTGTCTATCTCGCTCTCTCTCTCTCTGTCTGTCTGTCTCTCTATATGTATAAATAATTACGTTCATCACCACTTTTCAATATCTCTGTCCATCACTGTGTGATCTCTTATAGGTTTATGATGTCATCAACCAGGGTTAAACACATTTTGTAAATGTGAGTTTCGGGTGGAATAATACAATACAATACAGTTAGAACTAAATGACAAATATTTGAAAAAACAAGATAATTGAAATAAATGTGCTAATTTCACAAAAATTGCCTAGACATTTATTCCATATCATAATTTATATTCCAAGTCCTTAATCCTAAATCCTTAATCCCATAATCTTTTTATATAGTCATGTTCTACTATATATATAAATTTATTTTATTTTATACTTCACGAGGGTCTGTGAGACGAGAGAGAGAGAGAGAGAGAGAGAGAGACCAGAGAGACCAGAGAGAGAGAGACCAGAGAGAGACCAGAGAGAGAGAGACCAGAGAGAGACCAGAGAGAGACCAGAGAGAGACCAGAGAGAAAGATAGACCAGAGAGAGACCAGAGAGAGAGAGGAGACCAGAGAGAGAGAGAGAGAGAGAGGAGA
>CM065662.1:5351283-5366283 GCA_033220385.1 Triplophysa yarkandensis | reverse complement strand
TTATGCGATCTTAGCTTTACAGGATTTTTAAAGTTCTGCTTGAGAAACTTGTATTCAAACTAGACTGGAACCAAGCTTTAAAACTGTTTTCTTGAAGTTTGTAGTATGCATACTTGTTATCTCTGCTATTTACAGCTTTATTCTCCTCTTCTTTGTTAGTCGCTTTGGATGAATGCGTCTGCTTAATGCTTAAATGTAAATGTATACTTATATCCATAGACACATTGTAGTAAGTGTACTACTTCAGTACTTCTTTGGACGTTTACTTGTAGTATATCTGTTTAGAAAGTGTTTTCTTCATTTGTACAAGTTCCTAAAAGTGAAAAGATAAGTATACAAATAGTTTACTGGTTATATATGCCATAGTTTATAAATAATACAATTTGAAGTATAGAAGACCCTCTGTAAGCTATAGTAGAGTTTGAGAGCAATTATAAGTATTTAATACACTTTCTTATAACATCTGCAAACTTACACTTCAACTGTACATTTTTTTAATCCATAACATATTGAATAAGGAACTTTCAATGTGTGCTTTCATTGCTTTGTTACAACAGTAATTTGGAGAATAAATAAAAACCTATATATTAAATTATATATATATATATATATATATAATTAATTAAAGAAAATTCAATTCAATTGTTTGAAATTATGACATTGTAATTCTAATCTTAATTGTAATTATTTAAGCATTAATTGATTTAAATAAGTAATAACTTGTTGTAAGGCTCTTGACAACGAATGATAAAGGAATTTAAAATACAAAAATATTTTTTTTACCAGGGCAAAAATACACGCATGCTGTAGACATAACAGTCTTTATATATTATTTTAAGTGTATTGCAAACTACATAAAAGTAGACTAAAAGTATGCATTTAATTTAAAAGAAGTTAACCAAAAGCACACTTTGATAAATCCATTTTTTTAAAGATCAGCTTTTTATTTCCAGTGTGATTTATTTGCAGTCTGATGTTTGGTTCTCTTGTCTGCAGACTACACTCTGGAGGAGAAGAGAACCGAGTCGTCGCTCTTAGAGGAATTGGAGAGAGGTCTGGCAGAGCCTCTGGTGTTTGTGCTGAATGCCAACCTGCTGGCCGTGGTGAAGATTGTCAGCTGTACGTTCCTAATGTCTCACTCATCACTTGATGGATTTATGAGTTTGGTGATTTGACATGTGGAACCTGTGCGAATCGGTATGGTATATTAAATTGCGATCGAAGCTCTGTTGTAGTCTGTGTAGTGAGTCGTTTCGAAGCCGTCACGTGTGTGCGCATGCACGTCTGTTCTCTGGATGCAAGCGAGAGTCGTCTTTGTGCACGTTCTGTGTGAGAAAATAGAGTGGTGTGTTCATGCTGGTCACTTTATCTGTGTGTGTGTTTGCGCGTGCGTGCGCGTGTGTGTGTGTCCACCTGTAGATGTGAACCGAAGATGCTGGTGTGTTATGTCAAAGGGAATGCACGCTGTAGGCCAACCCGAGGTGGTTGTTTTACTTCAGTGTTTGCCCGAAGAGAAAAGTTTCCCAACTGACATCTTCAATCACTTCATTCAGATCTACTGGGATGCCCAGACAGGTAACACGTGTGTCCAGTTCAAAGGTGCCCTGGCTTTATAGATCTTGACCTTTTGCCTTCTCTAAGCAGCAGGAAAGCTTTTGAATCACCTCAGTCACTCTTTGGTGTCCCGGGGCTTTCTGGGTAATAATGAGCATGCAGGATTTCTTTATGTGCGCCCGTCGTTCCAGTCTTTAGAGGGCCTGCCCTTACCTGCACCACCCTTCCTTTTCGGACTTCTTATACTCCGTGCGGAGACGCCGTGGGCCAAAGCCTTTCCCTTGAGACTCATGCTACGTCTGGGAGCTGAGTACAGATGTAAGAGAATAGTTTGAGATTTCTCATGCATTGTTAGTACAGAAATGTGTGAGTTATAATCTTCATGTTGCCATATGTTTTTGTTATGCAGTCTATCCATGTCCATTGTTCAGTGTGCGTTATCGAGAGCCTCTCTTTGGACCGGTCAACAACAGCATCATGAGACTTTTAGTGGTGAGAATGCTTTCAACATTAAAGTAACCTCTGTACACACACATTACTTCCTGTATGATCATTTCCTGTTTGATATTTTAAACGTACTCTTTTCGTTTTGACTCTGCAAGGATTTCCGTTTCTTCCGTTACACTCTGCCTTCAGTGCAGGGACTCGTGGTCGATCTGGAAGCCAGAAGTACCTGTATAAGAATCCCTAAAACAAGACATACTGAGGTACTTTACAATACTGTAATCTAAAAGACACAACTGTCGATCATAAATATTATTTTAATTCACTTTATTTTAAAGTGAACACACACACACACACACACACACACACACACACACACACACACACACACACACAGCAGTGAACAAACACAGCAGTGAACACACACACACACCGCTGTGAACACACACACACACAGCCGTGAACACACACCGTAGTGAACAGACATACAACAGTGATCACACACACAGCAGTGAACACACAAACAGCAGTAAACACACACACACACAGCAGTGAACACACAAACAGCAGTAAACACAAACACACAAACAGCAGTCACAAATACAGCAGTGAACACACACAGAGAAAACACACACACACCACAAATATTAATTTAATTCACTTTATTTTAAAGTGAACACACACACACACACACACACACACACACACACACACACACACACACACACACACACACACACACACACACACACACACACACACAGTAGTAAAAACACACCATAGTGAACACACACACACACACACACACACACAGTAGTAAAAACACACCATAGTGAACACACACACACACACACACACACACACACACACAGCAGTGAACACACACCCACGACAGTGAACACACACATACACAGACACAAACACACACACACACACACAGCAGTGAACACACACACACACCGCAGTGAACACACACATACAGCAGTGAACACACATAAAGCAGGGAACACACACAGAGTAGTGAACACACACACGCAGTAGTGAACACACACAGCAGTGAACACACAAAAAGTTATATAAAAATACGTTGTTTCTTGGGATAATAATCTTGCGAATTGTTAAGTGTTCTCAGAATCTGGTGTGCGTTTCTCTGCTGCTGTTGCAGTTGCTAAAGGCTCTGAATAAATCTAATGAAAGAGTGTTGGCCCTGGGCGCCTGCTTTAATGAGAAGGCCGACTCTCATCTCATCTGCGTTCAGACCACAGATGGACAGTATCAGACCCAAGCCATCAGCATTCACAGTCAACCTCGCAGAGGTGAGATACAACACATGAAGGACTTTACAAACACATACATCTCTGTATTATAATAAGTGTGTTGACAATGTATATGAATATTATTCCTGTGAGCTTTTAAAGAGTGACTTAGGTACAGTTTTCTAACATGATGGTCATGGAAAATTCTACAAAATTAATATACATTTGGGATAAAGATAAAGTGAACAGATAGGTTGATGTATTTGTTTAAAGTTTGTTTTCATATTTGGTATAATTTAAATACACCATCAATAATATTGGTGATATAAGGTGTTTAAATAAAGTAATTTCATGTAATTTAAGGTGTTTTATCTTTATGTACTTATAAATGTAAACTAAACCCTTAAAGGCGATACGATATTGCATCAACATTGTGTCTTTCCTTCAGTGATCAGCTGGAGGCGCTTCTGTCACTCTAAGTGTGTTTGACTTCTATTTTGTGTCACATTTCTCTGTGGATCTAAACCTGTGTTTGTGTTCACCTTTCAGTCACTGGCTCCTGTTTTTTTGTGTTCAGTGGAGCGCTGAAAGCTTCCTCGGGCTACTTGGCCAAGTCGAGCATTGTTGAAGGTTACAGATTTTCCTTTCTCATTCCCATTTTTTTCACATGTTTTATCTTACCTGGGCTCTTAAAAAGAGACTTCGTACACACATTAATGCATGTAGATAAGAGAAATTGGTGAGTGTCCCTTCTGTACATCTGCTGTTTGGGTAGTCATGGTCCAGTGGTTAGAGAGTTTGACCCTAGGGTTGTCGAATCAAATCTCAGGCGGGCAATATCTTTGATGCCCTTGAGAAGGTCACAGGACCCCCAAATGCTCCCTGGGCCCCGCAGCATAAATGGCAACCCACTGCTGTGTGTGTGTGTGTGTGTGTGTGTGTGTGTGTGTGTGTGTGTGTTCAATGCTGTGTGTGTCTTCACTACTCTGGGTGTGTGTTCACTACTATGTGTGTTCACTACTATCTGTGTGTTCACTGCTGTGTGTGTGTGTGTGTGTGTGTGTGTGTGTGTGTGTGTGTGTGTGTGTGTGTGTGTGTGTGTGTGTGTGTGTGTGTGTGTGTGTGTGCGCGCGTGTTTGTGCGTGCGTGCGTGATCACTGCTGTGAGTGTGTGTGTGTGTGTGTGTTCACTACGGTGTGTGTTCACATCAGTGTGTGTTAACTACTGTGTGTGTGTGTGTGTGTGTGTGTGTTCACTGCTCTGTGTGTATTCACTACTGTGTGAGTTCAATGCTGTGTGTGTGTGTATGTGTGTGTGTGTGTGTGTGTGTGTGTGTGTGTTCACTGCTCTGTATGGGTCACCCTATTGGCTGTATGTCACGTCACTTCTGTTTCAGATGGATTGATGGTGCAGGTGACCATGGAGACCATGGCTGAATTACGGCGATGCTTGCGAGACATGAAGGATTTCACAGTCACCTGTGGAAAACTTCACTCATCAGAGCGGCAAGAGTATGTGCACATACAGTGGCAGGATGAGGAGCCACGCTTTAATAAAGGGTTTGTATCAGAAAACATTCATGTTTAAAATGTTATCAGATCAATAGAGTTCTGTTCATGATGTTGGCTTTCATGTCACCAGGTTGAGTTAATAACATAGATTTGTCTACATTACTGCTTCCTGTCTTGTGCAATAGTATCGTCAGCCCTATTGATGGGAAATGTATGGAGTCGCTTACAAACGCCAAGTCCCATCAGCGCTTAGAATATAAAGCCAATGGGAAGGTCATACGTTGGACAGAGGTAAACAGTTTTTTGCATTTATTGTGTTTTTTGCCGTTAAAAAAACCTGTTCAGTAGAATATATAAAAGATTTTGAAATCTATAGGTTGTTAATACATTGGAAGTCAATGGGGCCGATGTTCTTTGCTTACCAAAATTCTTCAAAACACCTTCCTTTGTAGCCTCCCCATTTGCATTTATGGTACTTTGAGCTAGTTTAAAGCTATTCTCATAATGTATGTCCACTGAAGAGACAATATATGTTTTTTTTGTTGTTGTTTTTTACAAATTATGCACTTTGTTCAGGAATTGTGGGCTGTTTCTTTTCTGGCACATGATAAGTTGGACTCAAAAATACTCTTCTGTCATCTTAATGATTTGTTCATTTTCTTTTGAACATTTCAGGTGTTTTACTTGCAGAAAGATACACATCCAAACGGTCTTAATAACAACACTAGTCATAACCGGCTAACAGAACGACTTGCACGGGCATTCTGCATGGCACTGTGCCAGTCTCTCTGTTTGCTTAAAGAGGATGGCATGACCAAACTGGCACTAAGGGTTATCCTGGATGGTCAAAAGGTGAAACTCCAGCTTGTGCATCTGTATTTTTAAATAATAACAGAAAAAGATCATGCGTGTGGGCTTTTCCCTTTAGACATTATTAATTTATAAATACCATTATAAATATAATAGAATTGTATAATTACAGAATTGATAGAATTGATCAAACTTACTCTTTAATATCTTTATAATACGTAATTTTCATTGAATCTAACTTTACATTGTACATCATTTTTTACATTTAGGTCTAGCTGAGATGTAGTTAATGATGCATATGTACATTTATGTCTGTCCATACATTGAGTATCAAAGAAGATAAAAACTCTGTTAAGTCATCACATTTCATCTATTGAATTTACACTTCTGTAATGGATCTCTAAACTGTCCTTCAAGCATTTTGTTCACAACTAGATTTTCGGGTTTTAGATTGGCTGCCGTAATACTTTTATTGAAATCCAATATTATCTAATTCCTGCACAGAAGTATATTAGTTCATCTTCATGGCCTTGAACATCCAAGCGCAGTGTCCCAATATCATTTTTGTCATGTTTCAGATGGAGTTTGTGGCAGGCAGTAATGGTCAGCGGTTGCCGCCACCATACCAAGACTGTCTCAACCAATCTCTAACAAGCGTGGTTCAGAGTAACTCTCATTACCAGGGTCTCGCTGCATGCCAGCTGGAACTCATCTTCTATATTCTCGAGGATACGTCTTAAAGAATCCGCACGGACCATCCACTGTCACATGTGCCAATACTTCTAGAAACCTCATCAGAATTACCTTTGAGTTCAGTACATGATAATGAAATAGACTGAGTAGTGTTTAGTTGATCCCTTGCTCACTGTGAATGGGTCCGGAGTTACAAGATAAAAAGGCTTTAAAAAGAATCATCCGTGAAATATTCAAGTAGCTTTGTAGTTAATCACCATAGACCTTTGCTTGGCTCATGCAGAAAAAAGGACCAAGGCACAGTAGATCTAAAACTAAAAAGGATTGTTTTCATTCTCAAGTCTTCCATACACGGACCTCAACTGTAGCCACAGAAATTTTCCGTTGTACTTCCTGATTTAGGTGTGTTCCTACTGAATCATTGTACAAATCCCATGTCCCACCCTATTCTCCGACTCACAGGAGTGGCCTGACCTTTGCTCTACATTGAAGCATACCTGCTGGGAAAAAGGGCCAGGAATTCTGCCAAACAAAGGAAACACCCGGAGCACGAATTATACGCACAAACCTGGTGCACTGTGATCTGAAGTCGCTTGTTTCTCCACGACCTCATTGAACTTTGGCTTTTTCATCTCACACACACACACACAGTGTAGGATGACAACTTTGTTTGTAGGAAGAGAAAAGGCTTTTTGTTTAAATCCAACACGCTCAACATACTTGAGATTGCGAAGGATGCCGACTATGAAGATATGCGACACACGCACATTTCCGAATGCTGGACTGGCATTGAATGACTGAGCAAACCCACAACACAAACGCAAAGTAGATCTGCTTCTTTCTTGTAGATAGAATGTTCTAAAGAAAAGTATTTTAATATGTCAGCTATTAATGGAGATGCCAAATGACGACCGCAACTGAGAATGTGGAAGGATATACTGGTTGCCATCTAAGCAGAAAATAATCATTATGGAATGGCACAACTTGCCTAAAATAAAAATATAACTGTGTATTTTAAAATTGAATTTATTTTCTGTGTTTAATTCAAGACTAACAAGTTTTAACCGTATCAATCCCATTAGTTTATAAGGTCAAACTATTTACAGGTGTAATTCAAGTTTACTGATGTTGACTGTACAGTTCCTGCAATCGGGAAGAGTATGAAAGACACACAACTCTGTGTGTGTGTGTGTGTGTGTGTGTGTGTGTGTGTGTGTGTGTGTGTGTGTGTGTGTCTGTGTGTGTGTGTGAGTATGTGTATGTGTATATATATAAATGCAGATGCACACAGTAAGACACATATATATATATATACATAAATATGGTTATGTACTGTGTGCATCTGCTTGGATGAACAACATGAGCAACATCAGCTGAGGACGTGAACATCATCCAGTCGCAACCATTCCTCTTTCTCTTCATACATTGTGCTCGATTATTATTTTCTTTTAGATTAACTTAGGACAAAACAAAACAATATACAAACAGGGATCAAACTCATTCATGTCCCCATGTACTTAATGTACATATTAAAAAATAAAATAAAAAATAAACAAGATTTGAAAACGTCCCAAAACAATCTTCGGACTCCACAGTGCTTAGTGCAGGTTCTCCTGGTCATCCGTTTTGGGTCTTCTCCTGAGATCTCAGGATTTCTTCATCTTGCCGTTAAGTGCGCTTCCATTCTCATGGTGCTTTTTGCCGTTGCTGTGGCCGTTCTCATGCACGCCGTTTGATACCGCAGACTTTCCGTTGGACATGGCAGTGCTTCTGTTGGCCTTGCCGTTGTGGGTGCGCTCCTGGGTGGAGTCCTTTGGTAGCCTCTTGCCTTTGACGTAAGCTTGGTACCAGAAATTCGAGAAGAGTATGAAGAAGAAGGTCCCGTACATCCAGATGAGGTGGAGAAACAAAGGCACCTGGTAGTCACAAGACTTCATGAAGTACCACTGGGTAGCATGAAGAGACACCAGAACAAACTGAATCTTGGGAGAAGAATGAGAAAAGTTTGAGCATGTTTTAGCATCAAAATTCTTGAACAGATTCCTAAAATAATTTAGTATTTAAGCCTGTTACACTTCCTTACTTGGAGAAAAATTTTTTTATAGCGACTCTATAAGAGTTCTAGAGTTCTATAAGAGTTCTAGAGTTCTAGAGTTTTCTATAATAATGTGAGTGTGCCTCATAGGGCTGCACGAATATGACAAAAATCATAATTGTTGATGGTTCATCTTAATATTGTAATTGCGATATTAATATCAATTCATGGATTTAACATCAAGTTTTGAATTGTTTGTAACTTTATGTGAAGCAGCTAGATGGAAAATTCTAAACTATAATTCAAAATTAAATAATATCATATAAAAACAGATAATTATGGGAATTATGTTGTTAGTAAAAATCCAAACAAGTCAACATATACATTTTAAATGTTCTATGATTCACCACTCGTTTTAGTTCCCAAATATACACTTGTAATTGAGGCTTTTGGCGATTATGGAATTGTTTCATCATTAATTGTAATCCTGATTTATTTTTCGTAGAATTCTGCAGCCCTAGAAGCTCTCAGGATTTTCACATCAATAACAATTTATATACCTTAAAATTTTAACTCTTATATTTTGTATAAATACAAAAACCATTTGTTGTATATAATTGTTTCTGGTTCGCAGATTTTAAATCAAAGATATTGTACAAAGTATGTTTTTTTACATCCCAAGCACATATATTCCCCAACTTTAAAATAGAAACGCATGCATAGACTGATTTTTCAGATTTTTTCCTGTTTTTTTTTTACTCTATCATCAGGGGTTCAACAGTAAAATAAATGATTCAATTTATTAATAATAAATATATTCTGTTATCATTTAAGTCACTTCCGTAACTCAAAATGTCACATCCATGACACTGGAATTTTGTTCTACCGGAAAAAGCACAAGTTTGGAACAACAAATACTTACATATACCTGTGTTACTATATAACTACCTGTAATTTGTACAAATGATTATTTCATTTATGAAATATTGATTTAGTATATATTAAACACACTATGCAAAAAGGTTTTTGCAAACCAACCGAACATACCAGCTGGATCGCGGTCATGTATTTCTTCCACCAGAGGAACTTTTGGAAACGTGGTCCGGCGGCAGAAAGGCCATAGTAGAAGTACATGATCACATGGACACAAGAGTTGATCATGGCATGAAAGGAACCCATTCCACCTGAAAAACACATTCAGAATATTATTAGCCATGGAAAGTTCATCTTCAGACTTCAGCAGTGAGTCATCAGCCCATGCAAAATGTCTCGTGGAAAAACAACATCAATATTCAAGTCTAGTGACCGTGTTAAAACAACATGAAACATTTGACCCCAGGTTCACAGGTTTAGTTAAAAAAATGGAATAAAATCATAAATCATTTCAGAGTTGTAAATAAGTTAATAATACAACCACGTCATAAACATCTATCTATCTATGACCCGTGTGGACAGACTGACCTGGAGCATAGCTTACACCCCACCACCATGTCCAGGGCATGAAGGAATGGTGGAAGATGTGCAGGAAGGTGATCTGACTGTGTTTCTTTCTCAACACAAAAAACACCTGGACACAGACAACAACATCACTCACCACTACATTAACAAACCCATCCGTTTTAAATGATTTCAACATTTGCCATTTCAGAGTAGCGTATTCAAATCTTACCGTGTCCATGAGCTCAATGAACTTTGAGAAGAGGAATAACCAGGCGACTCTTGCCATCTGGGAAAAACATTCATGGTTACGAGAGGATTTGGATATTCAAATCACAGCTTTTGTGATCATTGAACTGTCAGTGGAGTATGTTATAGAGAATATGTAAAGCAGAAACTCACTCGGAGTCCTTGAGGGCTGTCAGAATAATCACAAGGGTCACATCTCCACGTGTATCCGGTGAGCCACCCAGACATCAGGAACTGGACGATAAAAAAAACACCACAAATGTATTAAAGGAAAAGAACACATTCATTCCGTGTGGGGGATCAAACATCTCTTACCTCATACACGATATATGCGGACAGGCCGACCAAGGATAGGTTGTAAATGATCATGGCTTCCTTCAATTGAAAGGGTTTACGGTTGGCCATAAACTTTGGGCCGGCGTACAGTGCGAAGAAAAGATACCCCAGTAGAATAGCAGTCATGTTAATCGGACTCTCCATAAGAGGATAACCCTTCACTCGTGGGTCTAACACAAATAAAAAACAGAATTATGAACATTTATTATTATCAAATTGTAATTTGAAGACCCAGTAGTGAAAATCAAGCGTTCATGTTGTTTAAAGGTGTATGTGGTGTTTTTTATAGGATTTAGCTCGGAGTTTCACTTTCAGTGTTATCAACATCTGGGCCTGCTGTTTGTAAGCTTTAAAAAAACTGTAACTAGCCAGTTGATATAAAGTAATTTCTGAAAGCATTTTATTAGGAAATCCTTTACAAACGAACTGTGCACAACATCTACATCTTATTTGCCGTTTTAAATTGTTTTGTGTATATTTCCATTATCAGTCATCCATTGCCCTGCTCTTTAGACGACCGTCAGCATCACCATTCAGGAAGAAATGATGTCAGGTGACTGCTCGACCGACAACATCGTTTAATTCTGGCTATAGTAAACCTGAAGTCTTTTCACAAATGTTACCTGTTCCTGCCAAAAGGCTGTCGTAGACCTCCATTATTCTGTCTCTCACCGTCTCCAGCATATTCAGTGTCATCTTAACACGTTTGACTGCACAAAAACACCTGCAAGGAATAAAAAAAAATTGAGAAACATTGTGTGACGTCTGTTAAACTTAATAAGTCCTACATCTCAAAGTCAGGAGAATTCTTTACTGTGCTTTATCGCAGCAAACGAAGAAAAGTTAGTCGTGTTGGTAAGAAAGAAAAGGAATGAATTGTGTGGATCATGTGATCTGAACAGCTGAGACAGTTATTATGAAAGGTCTTTAAGTGCACGCTGGGACCATGTGATGCTCATCTCGTGTCATTTTAATATCACCCAGCAACACATTTCCTCACCATGCATTAGAGGCACAGTTGCTTACAGTGATAATGTAAATTGTGTCATTATTAACTTGTCATTTCAAACCTGTAAGACTTTAACAGAAAACAAAGGAAGATATTTAAAAAATAATGTTGGCAATAAAACAGCAGTGGCCCCCACTCGGTTTGTAACATTCTTCAAAATATCTTCTATGTGTCACGTAGGTTTGAAGTGCAGGAGGAATTCATTTTTGCATGAACCATGACCTTAAGTGTGAATGAGCTGGTACATTTTGTCATTTTCCATTCCCTCTTCTCTTTCTCCAAACACGTGTTATTTCCTCTCGGCTGATATGGTCTGATGTTAGTGGGTGTGGTTTTATGGAACACCAAACGTGATCTAGTGTTTCTTTCACCTTTAACTTCAGTGAAATCCTCTGCCAGTGCCGCCTGTATGATAATGCTATGACTAAAGATTCTAATCACACATCTGTCCCTGATCCAATCTGGGTAAACACAGGAGGGGTTCAGGTGTGTCTAACATACACAACAACATTAACCAGAAAAAAAAAAAAAGAGTCCCTCCTTATACACATTTCAACCTATGATCAAACGAAGTAAAGCATATCGAAGTCTCTTTCAGGTCATAGTTTTGAAACTGGTCAAACTTTAGAAACATGTGTTAACATTATTTCATGCATAAGTTAACAATGAACAATTCGTGCAAAATTTAGTTTTAACTAAAATATTTAAAATATCTGAGACTGTAACTGTGAACTAATGCACGAATGTGTTGACAAACTTAGAATTAATAAATGGTGATATGCAAAAATAATTTTTTTAATAAAGTAATAGTTTCAAAAATATTGCATTTATTAATATTAACACACAGCCTTATTGCAAAAGTTGAAAATAATAGGAATCAAACAGTTTGCTTTAACAATAAATCCTTCCCTTTTGTAAATCATAAACTAAAGCAAAAAGGTAACTATTTTAAAGTAAAATTAATGCTTTTTAAAGTCAATTAAACTACACAGGAAACAAAGTCATGCATTCCACATTCCCAGTGTATTCACTAACCGACCGTTAAATATTAACACAATGATCAAATGTGTAAAACTGTGCCCTCGGTCTCTCCTCATTTCATAGGAAAAAAACAATAAAATGCCTTAAACACAAAAAAAGGTTTTTTTTCAACTCAACACAGAGTCAAAAATGCACGAACACAACAATTGCATTTAATAACCTGTCAAATGGTTTATATTCGACCTAATTAAGGGTTCAAACAACCCGGCAGTAATTAATTTTGACCCAGCACAAGGACGAAATAACCCAGCATTTGTCTCGGAGTATAAACTTAAACAATAGACAAATCTCTTATTATTTTTACCAAAAAAGAAATCAAAACATTATATACTATTACTCAACTTTAAATATCCGTAACCAGGTAAACAGATCCAATTGTAATAGCCACATTTATAATATAAGCCCCATTTTTCAGAACATCCATAAGCAGAACACAAGACGCATTCAGTAGTCAAACACACCAGGATAAAAGTTTGATAAGCAAGCATTTAGATAAGATATCCATAAATAATTCATTTACAACCTAGTCTTAGAATAATTCGGCCATATCAGTTGGGAAATACAACATAATGACCCCCGATAACATGTGTACACAAACCGTCAACCTCTCATTGGCCCGAAATAAAATATCTACCTAAAATCTATAGCAACCTTAGGAACCATTATATAAAAGTTCAATAAATGCTCAAACAAACAGTCAGCTTTAATCGCCAACATCGGCACTATGACCACGGCTGAAAACTCTCAAAGATGTCCTCAGCGAAATTCAAACATTCAGACAACACAACTGGTACTCTAACAGACGGTGTAGATCCCTGGATCAGGCCCCGCTGATGTCATCGAGATGCTATTGATAAACGGGGATACCTGCCCGCTTGGTTATCAGTCTTGTTTCACAGTGGACCTGCTGTTACAGAAGCCGATCCGAATCACACATGAGGTGTCATCACACAAACACGAATTCAGAAGAAAAAGTGCCGAGACCATCAGGTTGAACCGCTTTCCGGCCACTATCATTTGTGGCTTAACACCGATAACATAGTATTGCCTTGTGAATAATATCTAAGTATTTGGATGTTGGGAGACGAAGATAAGATTCATTTTGCAAGTCTTAAAATCGAAGTTTCCTTTACGTTCAAAGTGTATGTGCATAGAAATGCAGGGGATCCGAGCGCCCGATATCATCTCGTCTTTACATTGCAATGCAAACTTGAGACCCAAAAGAAGAACAGCTGCAAGCATTTCTTATCTCGAGACGTGCGTCTGCCACGAAGCATAAGGTGAGAGAGATGTTAAATATTCAGACCTGAAATGAATGTGTAATCTTGTTCTAAAGGAAATCAGTTCAAGATCAGTAAATGAAGTGAAGCACGTCTAAAACCGAGCGTACAATCCAAACTGGTTTTTGAAGGACCATACAGTATCGTGAGACGACGTCATAAAAAGTATTTTGATTCCCAATAAAGAACATCAATTTCATAAAATATGTGTAAGCTTAAATATATCCTTTTTGCTGTATAATGCTTTACCATTTTCGGGCCACTGACAGTAAAGGGATCAGTTGAATGAATACTTGAGAAAGCCGATAACACATGATCTCAATAAAAAGCTGAATGAAAGTAGTGTTTAATCTGTGGGGGAAATCTAACGTGCAAGATAATAGGCATCTGAAAGACATCTCAGAGTGGAAAATAGTGGATGTATTGTGAAGTTTGGGTGTGCCTGATAGACCACAGGCCTACAAACAACTCCTAGTGTTACACACTGAGAATATACATTGAGCTTTGGGCTGATGATTGCAAGGACCTAACGAACTTTAAGATTCTGAAAAACATAAACGTGTTTCGACTACTCGGACAATATTTTACACATTTGACTCTGTGGTTAGAAATTAAAACACTTACCAAACATACTTTAAAATGAACCTTCAGTAAATGGAAGACCTTAATGGACTTAATGTAATGGAACTCCAGCAACTTCCAGTTTTCTGTAATTTGTAGTTGTTTCAGTAAGAAAATATCACAATTAAAACAATTTTCAAGCAGATAAGGCATCCGTCAACTAAAGTGAAATAACAGTTTATTTGAATTATTTTACAGCCATTTTAATCTGCAGTCTATCTGTCATTTTACATCTACAATTTTTTATAATATTTTTGTATTTACACTTTAAAATAGATTTTCTACAGAAAAATCTGTAAAGCAACATATTTTCAGTGTACGAATGCAAGGCGCTGTAGAATAATGACTAAATGTTTGTGAATTTAAAAACAAGTTTTTAGATGTTTGGATAATCACATCTGCTCCCCAAACACACGTGACAGTAGAGTTTATTTAAAATTATATTTATGGAAAAACCTTTAGTCTCCGATCAAGAATGAGTCTCATCATACTGAATGAATACTAAGACATCTAGTGTTTTTATAAGGTTGTGTATTGTATGTTTGTTTTGAATGTTGGACCCGGCAAGGTTTCATGAGATTCATCCGTCCACTGTCATGGTGCAGACTCTCGTCCTGACAATAATTGACAGTTCATATACAAAACCATGAGACGTGAAAACAGACCAACACAATAACCATTTATGGTAACATCTCCCCCATCTGAGCACATCTAAACACCTATT
>CM065662.1:5256283-5348783 GCA_033220385.1 Triplophysa yarkandensis | reverse complement strand
CTTTGCAAAATGTAAACACTATTCCAAAGCACATTTTGTGAGTGTTCTGTTGTTCGTGGTTTTATGTTCTGTCGTTTGTGAAACATTTATAAAACAAGAAGTGTTTTCCACATCTGTTTCGTAGTGTGGTCAATAACTAAACACCAGTAATTGGTCATGTTCACAAGTCATAAATGACTTAAAACCCGTGTTACATTTATAACTTTGGTCACATGATTGAATAAAAAGAACAAGTTCTTCCGAGTCTTACAGCTTAGTTTCTCCACTATTCCAATATCCCAAAGGCAGCAGATCCACTTGTATCTGTGCGCTGGTATTCACTGCCATCTATAATATTATTTGCAAGCTGGGGCGAGATATCAGGAGAGATTCTGTGATCATGAAGGGGGCTATTGTTGTGTACCACCCGCTCCAACCAGAAGGACAACAGAGAAAAACACCCTGCCGAACAAAGACACGAATCTTACAACCTCTGTCTCTTATAAAAAATAAAACCCTCCACCAGACCAACAACTACACAGCCTTTGGCTACCACATAAAGAACATTATTAAAAACAGCCAGAATTATTTTTGCATAAACCCTGCAACACAAATCTGAAAGCTTTACCATCAACTATGAAAATAATGTCAACCAATATGAGGATTTAAAGAGTTAATGCAAGTAACATCTATTGTCTGTAAATGTTGTATAAAGTATACAAAACATTTACAGCGACAGAAATCTTTCAAGCTCGGTTATGTGCAATGCTCAACGACAGAAAAGCGGTCTAAAGTTTAAATGTTATAGTGCCATTGCAAAACCAATTGTTTTCTCAAACTGATAACATTATAAATGTATTATGAATCATATAAAGCACACTTTACACACTTTTAGTTTCGTCCACACAACTTAAAGATACACATTAACTTTTCTGTATTTGCCTTAATACTTTGAATGTGTTTTTTGAATACTTTACATTTGATTCCAAGTATGTGCAATCTTTAGGATGGAACCCGTGACCCTTTACTAACACATGCTCGAACCACTGAGCTACAGGAGAGCTATTGCCAGCTATCATAAAGGTGAATTAACACATGCTAGAACAACAAACAGTGACCTTGATAAGAACATGACATGTTGGTCAATGACACCAACATTAATACCTGTAGCGCAGATCAGATTGGAATCTAGTTTTACTGTTGCATCAAATACCACAGCTTAACTTCCACACTAAATAGTTTGTGAAAATCTGTGTGCGAAAGAATGCATTCTAACTTTTTTTATTAGATGGAAATACAAAAAAAAAAGTGTGACCCTCCTTTTACGTATAATTTATAAAGGACAAAGACATGTTTTCCCTGTGGTTAAACTGGACTTGCTTAACTCTGAATTAATTTGTTTTTGAATGTTATTTATAAGTCATAGCAGGTCAACCAACGTATGGGTCACACAATTGTACACAAAAATATAGCGGATGAACAATTGTATGTCCATAATCTAAACACACTTCACCAACATGTAATCTTCAAAATGTTTTTATGGTGCTTCATTTCATTCAGAATGGTTTAGATTTAGATTTCGATAAATGGGAGGGAGTGTGAACATATTCAGTCCAAATTTTGAATTTATAAAGAAAGTTCAACAAAGAATGAAAATTCTGTCATTATTTATGCACCCTCTTGAAATGTTAAACGTGTGTTACTTTCTTCTGCACAACACAAGAGAGGATATTTTGAAGAACGTTTGTAACAAAAGACTGTTGGACCCCAAGAACTTGCACTGGGATTGTCTTCAAACAGCAAATAGGGTAGTCACATTCTTTCCTTTATCAACATTCTTCAACGTTCGTCACGTGCGTTTTTGCTTCAGGGATGATATTTCACATCACACGCTTCTAAAAAGTGGGGGCACACTTGTCCAATGCCACCAAATTTGAAAGACAATATACTAGGGGAAAACACACCAAAAAACAACAACAAAATAAAAATATAGGACAGTAAATATAATAAATAAAATCATTTTTAAAGATTTATACGTACATTTATGCGTTTGGCAGACGCTTTTATACGAAGCAACTTACACATTGCAATATACTTGACATTTAATTCTGAGTATTTGCAATCCTTGGGATCAAATCCATGTAAGCATCATGTTCCAAGCCATGAGCAACAGGAAAGATTTAGGTTTAATTCTTGATTTAGGTGTATGTCTATGGATGAATACTTAACATATTTAATGAATCACGGTCAATGCTTAACAGAATGCAAATAAATCAATATTGTTTCAATCATTATCAACCAGCCAAATATTTTTTCCCTCTCACAGATTGAAACTGATTCTTGTACAGGACTTGAGATTTAGTCTGTGAAAGGTGATCTGCTTTACCGTATCTACTGTTTGTATCGTACAGGCGGTCTGTGTCATAGACAGTTCTAGCCTGTTGGACCAGTCCATCTGTGTGTGTTTGTGTATATACACAATTCCTAGAAAGTACATCATTTTATATCCACAAAAAAGGAAGCAATTTTTGGAACAAAAAAACATTTCTTAGATGTGATTTCCTTTACACAGTGTAAATAAAGATTTATTTACGGCAGAGGTTAGGGTGTTTGTTTGGAATTATAACAATTAGCTTTATATGAAAACTAATCTATTGTACAACCTTATTTCAATAGATTATGTGCGTGCAGGTTTCATTTAATCGCGACACTTCCTGCTGCCCAAACAAGCCATACAAGAAACCATCTCCATCCTTCGCACAAATAGCAAAATGTCAAAAATGTGAAGCATCTTCAAGCATCCAGAGGTACAAGTAGCAAGTGTCAAAAGCTGATGAGAGAAGACACGAGATGTTTACACGACTGATGGAATTTAACCTCTCAACACCCCCGGATGACTGCGAACTTTCAATATTAGTTAAAAGGAAATTGTTAAAAATCTAAAAGCCTTCACCAGCACTGCCACAAGATCTAGGCCACAATCACAACATTCAGGTTAAAGCATTTAATTCAGTCCTTTTTAGCCTTGCCCTCGTTTCTTGTGAACCTATTTTTACATCTACTGTAACGGGCACACAAACAGATGTGTCCCAGCAGCTGGCACAGACAGTAAGAGACGCAGTAAACACTCCAATGACGTGATGTTCTCTAGTGAGGAACATTGCATCATCACTTTATTTCATTAAAGGAGAAGTATCACAGGCAGTTTCTGTTAAGCCTGTGTTAATATTTGGTATGTGTAGTGTAGAATCACAGTGTTTATATCTCTGTATTAAGTTTCCTCACAATGACAGAAGACAGATACAGCTTTACAAACGTTTCCGGAAAAAACTGTGCTTCCGCAGGTGTACCGAGATCAGCGGCCGTGAACATCACAAGGGTTTCTCCTGAAATATACAATCTGATGCTTATGCTCTTTCGAATTCTAAGATGACGTGTGGACAGGTTTTTAAAGAAGAATGGCCAATAAAGAACCCAATCTAAAAATGTAATATTTGAAAGAATCTTTCCGAAGCCATTGGCTGTTTGGAGGGAGAGTGTTTTAAGTACAAGAATACTACATCATAAACGTTGTTTTTAACGTTTAAAATGACAACTCAACGTGTTTAACAGTCTAAAGCAATTATAACGCATGATACAGCATGATATCCCTCCTTTAATCTTTTCGTGTTAGGTTATTTTAATAACCCTTGATTCTTCCCAAGGGCAGCGATGAAAAACCAAAGCAACCGGTAATAAAATGTCCTATATCGAGATTGGGCCAGACACGCAAGATAAGGAATGAGTTAATAGTTGGTAAAAAACTTATTCAATCAACAGAATTGTGTGTTATTTAATCATTTGATGGTATACTACAAGCACATTTAACAGCTCAGTTTCATTCTTTTCAACCAAAAAAATCCCTAAAATTACACTAAGACACTAGATCTACGAGAAGAACAGGACAGGACAGCTCTTCATCAACCATATGATGAAACAGCCAGAGACGCAGCATCCAGAAACGGAAATGACTCTCATTCCAGCAAGGCAAGGTTTGACAGTCGTCACAGAAAAAAACCTTACTCGACAGTTTCTATTTCTTCCGATGTTGGCTTTATTAATAATGTAATAAAGTCTGTTACAATAACAATAGAAGCAAGTTTCACATAAATTCCTTTTGCAGCTCAAGTGAAAGACATCTTTGGCTTGTGACGTCACAGATTCGTGATTTTTGATGGGGATAAACTTTACAAACTTTCCCCACACATTTTTTATTTAACTGTCTTTTTTTTCGCAATGTGTTGTTGTCATTCGTTTGCTTTTGAGAATTTATTAAAAAATGTAACATGAGAATGAGGCTGTCAAAAAATAAAGTTCTTTAAAGGAGGGGTATCTGTTAATCTTGTGTTCATCTTGAGTACCAGTGGAGAAGAGTCACATTATTCAGATCTCTGAAAGTTTTTGGTTTGCTCACATTTACAGAAGACAAATACAGCTTTACAGTAGTTTCCGGATAAAGCCGGGCTCCTGGAGGAGGTACGTGAGCCCCTCTTTTGACCATTAACCTCAAAGATGTTTCTCTGAAGCTGCACACTGATTTTCTTCTAAGCTCTCTGATTGGTGAAACATGACAACTCAAGTTTTAAAAACAGTTTAACTCAGTTGAAGCAATTATACTGCAACGTGTTACCCCTCCTTTAAATGATCGCAGCTACACCAAACCGAAATTGAGAATGTTTGAGAGAAGGATTGCTATCGTATGGGCCATAAAGTGTTGGAGGGTGTTAAGGTAGCGGTTTCGGAGTTGTGACAGCGTGCATGCTTTTCATTACAGGTGGTTGCTTAAGAAAACCTGAAACTGACGGAGGAGGAAACTAATAAGTGCAGACCCTGTTGGGAAGACTACTCATACGGGCCAGACTGCTTATAAGCGCAAGTTTACACATGGAATATTTCACACGATCAGCTCTTTTACACGCACACCCACACAAAATAAATGGCTTCCACAGACTAACCCAAACAGCAACTAACCTGACGCACAGAACCAGTCATATATCCAAAACAACAAAAAGAACTTCATCATGTCTCTCAATAGGGACATTGCATCACAGTGTTCAAATGAATACAAAACATATTCCTAGAAAGCCACAGTATGGTGAAACTTGCTTAAGTTATGGGAGTAATGTTCAGTAGAGATTCATTGTTGTATTTACTACCAAAACAGTATGCCACAATCTTAAGGGTACATAAGCGTAGAAAATTTCTGATTTCAGTATTTGTTTGTGACATACATTCGCTCATACATTCGCTCATACATTCGCGCATACATTCGCGCATACATTCGCGCATACATTCATACATACAGCATTTATTTTCTACGGAGGAAGGAAGTAAAGAAACGACTGTATGTCAAAAGAATCACATTATGTAAGAGCTGCGATGCAGGTATGTGACAGGGCCTCTGTTATGGAATGATTGGCATTGAATTACAATGCGATTGTTAATCCAGCGAGTCCAAACTATGCTTTTACTGAGACCAGGAGTATGACGTTAACAATTGTAGCTAAGAAAAGACTGAATGACACATGCCAGAAACATTCCCACCGCCTGCTACTAAAATACTTACAAACCACAACACAAAATACTATCTGCCAGCAGTTCAGATGAATCAGATTTATTTTCCATTAGCTGAAATGTATAAACTCAACACGGCACTGCTTGTGATACCAAAGATCAATTATTAATCTATAAAGCAGTGAAGTATGAGCCTGCCTGTGAAAACGCGTTTTATACGTCAAATCCTTCTACACAGTAAGAAATAATCTGTGAGAATATAACACCGTCAAACATTGAAATCATAGTGAAAGTAAAGATTAAATGTAATGCTCTTTTTCTCAGAATTACATTTTCCGACTTCAGCTCGGTTTTCCCAGCCAGGGTCATGAATTTAAAGTATTCAGTTGTTTTATTCAAGCCATTCAACTTAAATATTAAATCATTTTGCAAAGACTTCCGTCATGTGTTAGTAACAAGTCTTTACCACCAGTACACGCAGAATAGGGAAGCCATAAAATACTTCCCTTTTCTTGTCCTAACAAACGCATTTACAAAAAGCTTTGTGTCAGACCAACTGCATTGAAGCATCATCAAATCGACATTGCATAGAGCGGCAGACTATCAAGAAAAACTTGAATACGGCTGAGCATTGGCAATCTCAATCTTTCCTTACTATGACAGCCGTGATCTGAATGTTATTAGCAGGTGTCACTTTATCTAGGCGGATAACTTGGAAGAACATTCACGAAACACTTAAGAGGTGACAGCATCTTTCGACACAGTAAACACGGATCTATACTTTGGTTAAAACATTACTCCCGACTCATCCTTCCAGGCTGTAAACAAAACTTGAAGAACATTTTCACCCGATAGACCTGTAAAAGAGTCCTGTTAAAAGCCTTTGTTTAGCAAACACTTGAGTTTGTTCCACAAACAGAAGGGCAAACAAACTTCACCAGCCGAGAGAGTCACCTTCACCTGTCTTTGACAGAGGTCAAAGATTTCTGAAAGAAAAAGTGTCCTGAATAAAGTCATGCTTACAGTCATCCATTAGGATATGTGCGTCTGTCTATCAGATTGATTCTAAGAGAATTGGGAAGAAGTTTAAACAAGTGATGCACTGTGAATGAACACATGAATGAATGAATGAATGAATGAATGAATGAATGAATGAACACATGAATGAATGAACACACGAATAAATAAATGAATGAATTAATGAATACACAAATGAATGAACGAATGAATGAATAAAAACGAATGAATAAATGAATAAACACATGAATGAATGAATGAATGAATGAACACATGAATGAACAAATGAATGAACAAATGAATGAACGAATGAATGAATGAACACATGAATGAATGAACACATGAACGAACGAATGAATGAATGACTGAATGAATAAACACATGAATGAACACATAAATGAACACATGAATGAACACATGAATGAACGAACGAACGAATGAATGAATGAATGAACAAATGAATGAACACATGAATGAATGAATGAATGAATGAATGAATGAATGAATGAAAAAATGAACGAAAGAATGAATGAATGAATGAATGAATAAACACATGAACGAATGAATGAATGAACACATGAACGAACGAATGAACACATGAATGAATGAATGAATGAATGAATAAACACACGAACGAATGAATGAATGAATGAATGAACACATGAACGAACGAATGAACACATGAATTAATGAATGAATGAATGAATGAATGAACACACGAACGAATGAATGAATGAATGAATGAATAAACACATGAATGAATGAATGAATGAACACATGAATGAATGAATAAACACATGAATGAATGAATGAATGAATGAATGAATAAACACATGAATGAATGAATGAATGAACACATGAACGAACGAATGAATGAATGAATGAATGAACACATGAACGAACGAATGAATGAATGAATAAACACATGAATGAATGAATGAATGAACACATGAACGAACGAATGAATGAATGAATGAATAAACACATGAATGAATGAATGAATGAATAAACACATGAATGAATGAATGAACACATGAACGAACGAATGAATGAATGAATGAACACATGAACGAATGAATGAATGAATAAACACATACATGAATGAATGAATGAATGAACACATGAACGAAATAATGAATGAATGAATAAACACATGAATGAATGAATGAACACATGAACGAACGAATGAATGAATGAATGAATAAACACATGAATGAATGAATGAATGAATAAACACATGAATGAATGAATGAATAAACACATGAATGAATGAATAAACACATGAATGAATGAATGAATGAATGAATGAATGAATGAATGAACACATGAACGAACGAATGAATGAATGAATAAACACATGAATGAATGAATGAATGAATGAACATATGAATGAATTAATGAATGAATGAATGAACACATGAATGAACGAATGAATAAACACATGAATGAATGAATGAATGAATGAATGAACATATGAATGAATTAATGAATGAATGAATGAACACATGAATGAACGAATGAATAAACACATGAATGAATGAATGAATGAATGAATGAATAAACACATGAATGAATGAATGAACATGGGACATCATGGGCTCACCTGCACAGGTTCTTGTGTGTGCTCAGGGATCGGTGGAGGGCTCAAACACAGTCTTCACCTTCAACGGCTCGCATCGACACACCTGAACTGAAGAAAGGAAACAAAGCATCCACAGGTGGATGACGTCACAAGCACTTCATTCAAAAAAAGACACATTTCAGAGTACAGCCACGTGTGCACCTACATCTAACTATCACCTATCACTCACTGTCCCCAACTATCACGAGAATGAATGACCTCTCTGTTTGACTGAAGTGTCAGAACTTTGAAACAGTTCTCTCATCTTTACATCAAGACATCAGAGTGTCACAGAGACAGGAAGCACATGTCTAGACTAACAGGACATGAGTTCTCTTCCTGGTTTAAGATGATGATGATGATGATGATGATGAGGATGATGATGTACCTCTCTGGAGTTTTCAGATGAGAACACAGGGCCTCGTTCAGAGCTCTTCAGGTAGGAATGAATGCTGCACTTGTGTTGTGTTCTGTCGCACTTCTGAACTAACACAAACTCCACCTAACCCTGTCACAGGAAGGAAGGGGGCGGGGCAGAACGCCTCTAGACACGCCCCTTTCGCGCGTCACAGGTGTGTTTTTTATAAAGGGGCGTGGTCTCTGGCAAACTTACTAAACATTCTGGTTTGAAATTATTTTCATGTTTTTAAATGTTTTTATTTTTTACTGTACACTAAAACAACTTGCATTGAAAAAACGAGTGAATTTAAAAAGGTTGAAATTAAGTATATTATTTGTTTAACTTGTGTGTGAACAATTAAGTAAACTTTATTAAATCAAACATTTGAAACGTTGATATTTGTTAGAAAATTTGTATTTGTTAAATAAACACTTTTTCATTATATAAACTAAAATTATATATATATATATATATATATATATATATATATATACGATAGAGAGAATTATCTCCATGATTCTTACTTAATTACTTTAATATTTTCCACTGAAAAAATTTATTCAATGTTTTTATGAGAGTTATTAAGTAAATAAAATCATTTATTTTTGGGGTATTTACTAAGCCATTTTTAAGTGAAATAAAAAATGTAAAAGTATTATTAATTTAAATAAAAATAATATTATTGACAAATAAATCTGTATGTGCCGTTTTGTAGGATAAAATCCTAATCTGCTGTAATTGCCGAATAATTTTTTCTAATAAATACATAAACAACACAACAAATGTTTTACCACTGACTATATTTTAATATAACATTTAAAGCAAATATAGCACACACACATATCACTTTTGTGCACTATCTGTATTAATTAAACTGCAGGCAGTGGGCCTATTTCTTTGATGTATTATGTTGAATTTATTTAGAGTAAAATCCATATGTCCTTTTACTTTTTGTGAAATCCTTTTGTCTTAAAAATACATAAATAATACAACAAATAAAAATGTTTTACCACACGCCTCGTGGAACCTTAAAGCAAATATTGTACACGCATCTGTTGAAGCTATTCTTTTGTTTTATCTTTAAAATGTTGATACAATTTATTAAACATGTCTAAATTAGTACGCTAATATTGTGTATAAGTTATAATATGAAATCGTGTAGACTTATGTAGACTAAAGTATTGATCTGTTTATTTATTGTATTGTATATTGTTTTATCTATTTGTATGTAATCTCTGTGTGTTTGGTTCTCTATCTATGTGTCTTTTTTGTTTATCTGTTCTGTCCTTTAGGTGAACTTTCGTATATGACTTCTGTATGCTGTGGTATGCCATTGTAGAAATTCATTGTGACTTTTTTTAACGCTGACTTACAAATATTCAAGTAAAGGGAAATTGTAACAGAAAACCAGTTTCAAAATGTGTCAGGGCAATAGTTTACATAGTTAAGTGAAGCTCATGAAAGATAAAGATAAAACGTATAGGAAGATTTCTGAAACTTGAAACATCTTCTTTCAGTTCATAAATCATTCAACAATTGCACTACCAGTTTAGTATGCATTGCTTCTTAGGAACAGGAACTTTTAACATGCACAAAAACTTTTTGGAATAAAATTTTTTCATCATAATTCTAAAGATAATAAAATTCACTTATACATGTATTGCTATGATAATTTAAAAGCAAATTCATATCTATTTCTTCAGTGCTTTGACAGATAATAAAAAGCAGCAGTATAAACTTTCTAGAATAATATCAAGAATAACGTAATATAAGCAAAAATAAAAAAATGAGCATCATAACAATAAGGACGAGAGGGAAGATGAGCAAACATTGGTATAGTTTTTGTACAGAGAAAGAGAAAATGAAGAACAGATGCATTATAATTGACTTCTAATCAGAACAATGTGAGGCTGATGAAGAACTCTAGAGGAGAGAAAGAGAAAATGTTATTATGTAATTATTATTCTCATAATAATTTTAAGGGTGTACAGGTTGTGTTTGTGGTTTTTGAGGATCAGCCTGATGGTAAATAATGTGGAGTATGAGTAACATAGATACTAACCCCAGACACAAGGTATATCACCCAAAAGACATAAAAGAAGCTTCTTACACATACTTAACAATATTTATCCTAAAGAATGTCGATAGTGCTTATATCGCATTGTCCATCTTTCAATTAAATTCTCCATGCAAGCAGAACCCAATATGTTTGAAACTAAACTATTTTATTGTTTTACCTTTGATCTTCAATATGAAAACCAAATCTTTATTTCTTCTAAAATAGGTTATGACCTGTTAAGTGTTCTTTAAACTTTGATGTTGAGAAATATTTTAATTTGGATATTTAGAATGAATGACTTTTGATGTCAAGAGGTTTTTTGAAGGGTTTTCCAAATGTATACAACTGAATATCTCTATCTAGTGGTTAGTAATAGCAATGACATTAGACATTGTGTGTGAGCATTCAAGTCATACTGCACTCCAATGTGAGCATTCTGTCATCATGTATAAGAACTTTACTTTAAAGAAGATGAAGAACATCAGTTCCCCATCGATTTATTTTATGTGGATACAAAACCAATGGGTAACAATGGTTTTCCTTTACAGAAAATTGTTTTTAATATGAAAATATCTTAACGTGTTCTGCAGAAGAAAAAAAAGTCGAACAGGTTTGAAACGTTAAGAAGGTGTGTAAATAATAATAACAATATTTTATTACTTTAATAATTGAATTATAAATCATAATTATAAATAATTAAATCAGCTTTATCTGAGGGTTTGACTTTCTTCAAATTGGTGTGTTGAAGTTCAATTTCCTTAATAGGGTAAGTTGATATATTAACTACTTGAGTTCTAAACTTTTAAATATATAAAGGTATATACTAAACCAACTATTTTTAAGTAAGTAACAGTTTTCTTATACTTTAACTTTAATGTCAAAGGTCTACTTAAAAGCAAAGGAGAGAAGAAGAACGCAGTCCATGAATCCCAGCATTCCAGACTCATTGGATACAATCCTCTTGTGTTTTACGCTCATTGCCAAATGAATGAAGCCGAAACACAATGGAGTTTAAGGAGGTTTGGCTCCGGGCAGGGGAAAGGATGTGGCTTGATGTAGGACTGGACTTTACAGACTGCTGCTCCTCCCTCCACCAATGAGATCTTCCCATTTAACTTCATCCTGCCCCGAACACACATGACACGCACACACGGACACACAAAAACAGACAACTGGCCTACCACACAAAACCAGGATGTGACATCATTCACAGAAAGGGAAGCCACATAACTTTTCTACTTGTTGTTTTGATCTTTTCTGTTTTTCATGGGAGGTTTTTGAAACAGTTAATGGAAGAGATGTGTGGGAAGAGAAAGGCTCTTTACACCATCACTTAGATTGACACTCTGCCCTCTTGAAGAAAAGAGGATTTTCCCAGGTTTCCCACAAATCCTCAAACATTCCAGGTGTCTTCAGTGGGACTCAAGCCAGGTACAGTAAAGACGGAAACCTTCCTTCACCCTAACCCTCTCTCTTTTCTTTGATCTGCTTTCATTTACAACATTAATAAAAGCACGTCTTCACATTTCTGTGTTTTACGCTTCACATTTTGTTCAGTGACATTAGATCTCCTGTGACGTGGGTGCTCAGAGCAAGCGTGATCAGACATGCTGGTGTTAGGTGGACAAAAACCTCCTCTGTCCAAAAGATCCATTCAGCTTTTCAAGGCTAAAGCAAACCATCACCACTTGCTTTGGTGTGTTTCATCTAATGTAATATTCCATTTCTGATTAAAAGTTATTTGAAGGTATTATATAAAGAATTTATGGTGATTCTGTTCAGCACTCTGAAAAGTGCGTCTCCTGTAAATACGTCTACTTTGTGCATGAGCTAGAAAAAGAGATTTATCAAAAAAAAAAAAAGAGAAAGGAATCAGAAAGACAGGTTCACTCTGATAACATGCGACAAACAAAGAGATGCAAGATTTGACTACAGAGCCTAAGGAGACTGAAACAATAAAGAACGCTCTCCTTTTTGCCATTTGGAACAAAAACAGGAAAATGTGATGTAGATAACACCTTTTACCCTTTAAAGGCCAACATAAATGCATGGAAAGTGAAGAGGAAAAAGATGTGAATGATTTCGACTAAGTCCACTTTTGTTTAAGAGTTTTTTACTGAGCAAAGAAACTTTCTCATATCATTATACAGGGAAGTAATCCTTCATTTTCTTATGGATATCATCATAAGTGTCATAAACTTCTATTTTCCCTGCCTAATGTTGCTCATTGCATTTGATAGACCTCCAAACCCATTGACATTCTCTGTCTGCAAGAGAAAATGCCAAATCTATTTAAGGCTTTTATTGCTCGTAAACCCCGACATAATGATCTTCATGCTATTCTCTAAATGGATATCATTTTATTTGCAGGAGAACAAAGCATCGCGGTTATGTAACATAACATGGCAGTGATAATAAACTCAGTCTTAAGTAAACTCCTCTACAAACCAATACAGAACATCTTCAAAATTAAAGGAAAACTATAAAGAATATCTGAATCTTCAACTAAAAAGTCCCCATTGTCCTTTCTGTAACCTTTGTTGTTTTCTTTTTCAATTCATATCTACTTTCTTACTTTTTTTGAGATGATGTGATATTCTATCTGTGCTGATTTATATTTCAAGGCAATAACACAATGTTTTGTATGGCACCACATTTCACAAAATATTATGAAGTCCCATATTCGTTTATCTTTAAGGGCAGTTTTCCAATCTTCAGAACCTTTCCCATTTGATGGGACTGGAACCCAAGGAGTCAGAGTGAGTTCGGACAACATCAACATCCTTACATCAATGGATTTTTGCTTGGGACATGTTTTCAGCAAAGACAAGACGTTTAGGCCTCGAAAGCGCTTCGAACCCGGGACACAGCGCTTCGAGCTGTACAAGAGAGCCCAAGCTTCATTGAAATCAGGTCTCGACCTTAGGAAAGTTGTGCAGCTGCCGGAAGGAGAGAACATTAATGATTGGATAGCTGTGCACGTCGTGGACTTCTTCAACCGTATCAACCTCATCTATGGGACGGTCAGTGAGTTCTGCACGGAGAAGACTTGCCCCATCATGTCCGGCGGGCCGCGTTATGAATACAGGTGGCAGGACGGAGATCAATACAAGAAGCCCACCAAACTGCCCGCTCTCATATACATGAACCTGCTGATGAACTGGATCGAATCACTTATTAACAATGAAGACATCTTTCCTACACGAGTAGGTGTGTGTGTGTGAATTCCAATTCTGTACATCTCCCCAGACGTGTACACCTGATAAAAAGCACTCTTTAAATGAATATATAACACTTTGTAAACCATTTAACCTCCATAAACCTACCTCAGAAGAACGTAGAACCATGCTTAAATAATGGGCACTACATTATAAAATGGACATTAAAAATAAAGATATCTAACATAAATGTAAATGTGAAAGACTATAAAAACTATTTGTACGTATATTTTCCCCCAAGAATGCACAATAAGATCAGAAATGTGTATTTAAAAAGTATTGTAAGCAGAATGAATGAAATATGAAATCATTTTAATATGATGTGATACAAGGGTGACAATAGTGTTCTTCTTTTCATAGGAGTCCCTTTTCCTAAGAACTTCCAGCAGGTCTGCAAGAAGATCCTGAGCCGCTTGTTTCGGGTGTTTGTACACGTCTATATTCATCACTTTGACATGATCTGTAGTATGGGGGCGGAGGCTCACATCAACACCTGCTACAAACACTATTATTACTTTATTTCGGAGTTCACCCTCATCGATCAGTCAGAGCTGGAGCCTTTGGTGAGAGATTTGTGTTTTCATCACAGCTTTAGGTCCGAGGGATATGGGTCAACGTGAACGTTCATGTCTTTGCTCTGAAATAAATATAAAAAATAGATATTTATTAATGAAAAATACTTTGTAACAAAAAGAGTTTGTGTGCCTTAAATGTGTATAGTCAGATGCACAGTGGTGTACACATTTCTTAATGTAAAAATTAAAATAGTCATTTATTCACGCCCTTGCCATTTTCAAATCAATATAACTTTTTTCTTCTAAACAATAGTAAAAAGAAGATATTTTGAAGAATGTTGGTTAGCTTGCACGGTAATGAATGACTGTGCTGCTGTTTGGTCTATTATCGTCTTTTCTATTCTGTGGAATTAAAGAAGTAATGCAAGTTTACAATGACAAGAGGGTGAATAAATGTCACACAATTTTCATTTTCTGGTGAAATATCACACTGCAAGGTTTTACACACTGCACAGATTTTGTCCTTATAATTTTGTATCTATCTTTACAGAAAGAAATGACGGAGAGGATCTGCCACTGAGAGAATGTGGAGAACGGAAACAGAAAACTCAAAAATGAGCCAGTAAACAAGTCACTTCATACATTCAGAGTATGACAACAATGTACTGTTCTTTACTTTGTATCCAAGATCACGAACACAGTTCATTAATGTCCTATGATTTTATGATTTCATTCAACTATGAAACTTACAATGTTAAGAATTCTATTCACCAAAGCTTACCAATCAGTGTGGACTGTGAATATAATTATTACAATGTAAATATTACAAGTATTGCCCTCAAATGTTAACTTGGGTTGAATTGTTATAATGTGAATGATGATAGTTGTCATTCAGGGAACTTGTCTTAGAGTCGCATGTTCTTTAACTTTAATAGTTCTGGGACAGGTTACATTCTTTCTGTGTCGTGTCTTTCTATCTTTATTTAACCAGAGCATGTGCACCATTACATGATATCTGTGAATGAATACGAATAGTACGGATCAGTATTATTTTAATTTCAGATAGGGTCAAAACAATTCTTGCATGTTTGAAATACATTTTTCAATGACTCTTTTGACTTATTTTTATTTTTTCACACCTAAAAAATAAACACCATGGCTCAAAACCAGCCCATAACCATAGGTGTAATATTACTTTAAGATGACACATACTTTACTTTGCCTTTCTATTAAAATTGCAATTAATTTATCTTATATCTATGATAAATTATATTTTTAATTTATATATTAATTTATTTTTTATTGCTGAACTCAAGAACATAAAACAAATATAGAAACATCTAAGTCAACAATAGTAAGCTTAACAATAATATTAAAGAAAGGACAAGGACAATTTAAACAAATACATAAATAAATAATAATAATAATAATAATAATAATAATAATAATAATAAGAAGAAGATTAAAATAAAATAAAAAATAATTACAAATATTAGGAACAAATGTTAAAAAGGCTATCATAGTAGTTTCACAAATTGAATATTCTATATTTACATTTTCAATGCGGAACAAATGTCCATAAACTTTCAAAGCTTTTTTATTCGTAGAAATTTACATCAAATAAAAACAATTCTTCATTTCTTTTATATAGGTTTACAATTTGAAAAATTACATATATGAATATACAAATTTCTGAATAAAATAATTTCGTTTAAAATAATATATTTTTTATTATAATGATTAAAAGATAAAAAGATTTTATCCAATGACGTCATCATTAGAATAAAAGATTAAAGTCACATGGCATTAAAAGTAATAATTAATAAAAGAGGAAGTAATGATAAGGGATTTGACATTTAAAAACTCTTAAGTTATCGGTCGAGATTATGTTTTGCGACAACATAAATAAATAAAGTTTATACGAGTAATAAAATTAAAACTTAACGTTCTATTTAAAGAACACGTGACGCTGGACAGATCATGAATATTAATGAGGTGTCTCTCACGTTCATTGGCGCACTCAACATGAGGCCAGTGACGTATGCTATGAATTATTCATGAGTTGAGCCTTCTCCATAGTAGGATAGCAGAGGTGTCTATAGGAGGACAGATGGCGGTTTCCGGGAGGCTCTGTTGTCATTTTGCGTTGTTCTTCAGTCCTCACTGCGGAGGAGGAACTTAATAAACACTTAAATACACACGGATGCAATTTACAGGTTAGATTAATGTGTTTTTATACTATTGTGTAGATCTGTTTTAAATCTGTGTGATTGTGACGTCATGTGTTGCGTAATACTCGTCATATGTGTTTTTATGACGTTTTAATCTCTCTGTGTGTGTTTGTGTGACGTCATGCGTTAAATGTGTAGTCACGTGATCTGGTTTCCCGCCCATTGCAGTGACGCGTCACATTTATCTGCGTGTCGCTATAGCGCAACTTTTATTTTACACGTGACGTCATTAATTCGTCTTGTTAACTATAGCAACTAACATTTATTTCGTTATTTAGTGTAAATCTCGCGATAGTTGTGAAATATAGTCATATCCTGGTGTGATGTGCGGGATTTCCCCTGTCAGTGACGTCAGGGAACTTGAGCGACACGTCATGACAGTGCTAATTAATTATTTTAATCCTTTAGAATTAATTTAATTTTTTAATGCTTTTTAATTTTTTTATTCATATTTTATAATATATATTGTATGTCTGATAATTTATATTAATTATAAATATATATATGTATATGTTTCTGTATATAATGAGAAAACAATCTGTCAACTCTTTTTTTTCCTGCATTATAAAATTAGATATTATTTATAATTAGATATTAGATCGATTATAAATAGAATTTATTTTAAATACTCTTGAGTTGACTGACAGCTCGTGATATCACGAGATCTCCTGAAGTCTCGCGTGGATTCAGGAATAATCGTGACCCAGTGTCATACGTCACACAACAGTGCGCATGCGCACTCTTATGAATGTGTCCACAGAAGAGTTGTGGTTGAGACATAGAGAATATAAATGTTTCCTATAAACTGAACAAATTGTTTATATTATACAAAACACTTGTTAATAGTGTCTTAACATTAGAAAATAACAGTCTATAAACAAGTTTAAAAAAAAAAAAGTTTAAAATAAAGTGACTTTTATAATAAAACAGATAAATAAATCTGTGTTATTGATGTGACAAAAAAGCAAAAGTTTTTGGGAGACAACAAACTTCTTTAGATTTGTGTGAATTAAAATATACAACCCAGAATTAAAAATATCCAACACACGGCCAAGGGACAGCTCTTTATAAAAACATAAAGTAATTAACTTTATTTTTATATATATCTGTTTATAATATTTAGTATTATAGATGTGACAATCCTGAAAATAGCCCTTACTTGACTTATGAAAAATAATGCTATAAAAATTCAAAGGGAGATACACATGGGTATTTACATTTACATTTAGTCATTTAGCAGACGCTTTTATCCAAAGCGACTTACAATAGTCGAGGAGACAATGAAGCGGTAAATAGCCGATACAACAATAGGTGAACAAGTGCTACAACAATGTTACCGAGTTACACAGAGAGAGAAGTTACAAAAGAATTTTTTTTTTTTTTTTAGATAGAGTGAGTAGTTAGAAAAGTAGTGAGCTAGTGAGCTAGTGAGTTAGGTGTAGCCGGAAAAGATGAGTTTTTAGGTGTTTTTTGAAGATAAATCCGAGTCTGATAAAGACCGAGAAACAAATAAAGAATCTTTAACAAGAGCCGAATTACCCATCACAGTTCTTATATAGTTTATCAACGGTAACTTCCTTTCCTTCATTCTGATTGGTCAGCAGCTGTGTTTTATTCATGAGCTCTGACCGCATCACTCAACGCTTCGGTGTATTTAAACATCCTAATGGTAATATCTATGCTATAAGTATACCACATATACATTTACATTTAGTCTTTAGCTGACACTTTTATCCAACGTGATTTACAAATGAAGTTTAAAAAAGAAGCATTTAGAACAAGAGGTCACAAAGCAATCGTAAGTTAAATAATGTCAGTCTCGGTAAGAAAAAAAGTGCCGTGTATATTTTTTATTAATTTTTTGATAGAAAGAGTGAAGATGTCAAGAGTTTTATTTGTGGGTTATATGCAAGCGGAATAGATAGCGTTTTAGGCGGTATTATAACCTTTGGTAAAACTTGGCAAGGTTGACATTTTCACAGAATTGCCAAAGTATTAAACCATGCAAATGAATCAAACAGAAGTTGTCGAGTACTGTCCACATTTTGTCTTGGTAGTTATGAAAGCTTGACGTGTGAAACCACAGTCCTGGAGTGACTCATTCAAGCAAACTTCCTCTTCCCTGAAGTTCACATTTAACAGCGAGAGAAATAAAGTTATGTTATACCCCAAAAAAATACTGTCATTATTGACCCTTCCTCTTGTCATTTCAATGCAGGTGAAATGATGCCAATTCGCCAACATATCTCATTTGTGTTTTGCAGAAGAAATGGCAAAATTTCAATAGTGTAACCTCTAACTTTTTTGCTTGTATTTATCTCTGAGCATCTCTCTCTCGTTCACCCCTTTGGACAAGCAAAGAGAAACATTAGTTTCAGTAGTTACCCAACATCCTCTGTGTTCATCTGCAACATCCTCGGTGTTCATCTGCAACATCCTCTGTGTTCATCTGCAACATCCTCGGTGTTCATCCTCAACCCGGCCTACCAGAGATATGCCATTGAAGCGTTGCTGTACTTTTATTTAGCTGTGTTTTTTCTCTTCTCTCAGATATCCAGTAGGAGCCTGGGCAGGTGGAGAACCGTGGTCCGCTGTCTTAGGCCCCATCGCCTTCTTACGAACCTCTGCAGGTACATCTGCCAATAGCTAATGTTTCAAATGTAATATAAAACCTGTTTTCTGTGTATTTTAACCATCATTGGTATACGTGTACTAAAATAATACATTTGCACATGGTATAAAGCATATTAAAAACACCATATAAACAATTATTAATACTTGTTTTCAGCAGATGGGAGCTTTAACATGAATATGTAAAATTAGTACAAAAAGTAGCTAATTCGGCAAATGTTTGTGGTTTTGATGTTTGGATTAGGAATGGAGAACAGTCAACCAGTCCCTATCACAGATCCCGGTACACGACGAAAGAAGAAGCGCAGAACTAGGGCTGCCGACAGCTTCACTGGAAAATTTATCGGTTGGTTTACTTTCAACATATCTCTGTTAGCTTTATTCTCAGCATTATTTATTAAAGTCTGCAATTTTTTGATAACATTGCTTGTAACAATGTAAATAAACTCTTCTTTATGTGTGTTTGTTGTAGATCTGTACAGGCTGACCGATGAACTGTTGGGTCAGGGAGCTTATGCTAAAGTTCAGGGGTGTGTTAGTTTACAGGACGGAAATGAGTATGCTGTGAAGGTAAGATGTCAACATGGTTAATTTGGACAAGTTAACTGCTTCATTGCAAGTTAATCAGCTACCGATGCAGAACAGCATCAGTTCTTTGGTAAACAGACCACGTGTGTGTTTTTTCCTTAGATAATCGAGAAGAATGCTGGTCACAGTCGCAGTCGAGTTTTTAAAGAGGTGGAGACTCTTTACCAGTGTCAGGGAAATAAGTATGTTTTTTTTCACCCAAAAATAAAAATTCTGTCATTTACTTACATTCTTGAAGGTTGATGTAATTTTTCTGCTGAACATAAAAGAAGATACTTTGAAGAATGTCGGTCCCCTGTTACATGCCAGTGTTTTTCAAAATATCTTCTTCTGTGTTCTGCGAAAGATTTAAAAAGGTTTAAATTAAAAACAGAGTGAACAAACATTGTCAGAAACTGTTGTATTTCGGTAATCCATCCCTTAAACATTACCAGAATTTATAAAGGACTGTATTTTGACATAGTTATGTAAAAAGTTATGTGAAAATTATGAATATCTGTTTGTAACTGTATCTATTGTGTTTCTGCAGAAATATTCTGGAACTCATTCAGTTTTTTGAAGATGACAACAGGTTCTACCTGGTTTTTGAGAAGTTACGCGGAGGTTCGTACATTTTTAAAGACTCTCACTAATAACTTAAAATTTTTACTTAACCTTTCATTTTTTCTATTACAACACTGTTGGTGCTGTTCAATCCTTTCATCTTTTTCTCACAGGTTCTATTTTAACGCACATCCAAAGTCGAAAATATTTTGACGAAAGAGAAGCCAGTCGTGTTGTCAGGGACATAGCAAATGCCCTGGACTTTCTACACAACAAAAGTAAATATTCTTAATTTTTACCCAACATATCTGTTTACTAAAAGTCATCTCGCTTTCCATCTATAGGAATCGCTCATAGAGACCTTAAACCTGAAAATATCCTGTGTGAATATACTGATAAGGTAATCCATCTTGTTTGTATCCGATGACAAGAGGACAAGACCTTTCAGATTTGTTTATTATTTATTTATTTGTGATGCATGTGTCCTCGTGTTCAGGTGTCTCCTGTGAAGATCTGCGATTTTGACCTCGGCAGTGGAGTAAAGCTGAACAGTGCCTGTACCCCAATAACCACTCCTGAGCTTACCACACCAGTAAACACAACCTTAGATTTGTTTTTAAAATGCTATACTACAGAACTAAACCAAGTATTTTAGATGAAAGATGCACTTTGTTTGTTTTGTGTTCTGTTTTAGTGTGGCTCAGCGGAGTACATGGCTCCCGAGGTGGTTGAGGTCTTCATGGATGAGGCTTCATTCTATGATAAACGCTGTGACCTGTGGAGCCTAGGGGTCATTCTATATATCCTGCTTAGCGGAAGTCCTCCCTTTACGGGCCACTGCGGAACCAACTGCGGCTGGGAACGAGGAGAGACGTGCCGTGCATGTCAGGTAATGCACTCATTTACAACCCAGAGACGTGAAATTAATTTTTTTTGCCTGGAGGTTTAATAGTGCTTTTTTTTACTCTTCAGAACACCCTGTTTGAGAGAATTCAAGATGGAAAGTATGAATGTAAGGATGGAGTTTGGGCTCAGATCTCAGATGATGCCAAAGATCTGATCTCAAGGCTGCTAGTGCGAGATGCCACTTTACGGCTAAATGCCACTCAGGTCCTGATGCACCCCTGGGTGCAAGGGGTGAGCTTTCTGCTCTTACAATTTTCAGAGCATTTTTTTCCTAAAAATGTAATAGTTTTCATCAAGAAAGATACTAAAGATACTTTTATTAGTAAATGTTTTTTTTTTCTACAGAACTAAAAAATTATAATAAATCATTTCAAAGAATATCCTGACTGTTTTATGAAATGACGGTGAATAGGGACTAAAGTTATCATTCTTTAACATGAGTTAAAAAAATAAATAAGACCACACAAAATTTGAAATGGATCAAAATGTCCTATTTTTTGGACTTGTTAGTTATATTTAAGAGCTTAATTTTAGTACTGCATATCAACTGTGATACATTTATAACCTTTTTTGTTTCAGAATGCACCAGAAAGATTTCTTCCCACACCTCGTGTTCTCCAAAGGTATTTGAATTTGGTTCATTTAAAAGGATACTCCACAAAACTTTTGGCACGTAAATGTTTTTGTTTCAGTTGAAGAGACAGAGAGATATTTAAAAGATAGTATCAACTGAGATTTATGGGGTACCATAAGCTACTCCAATAGCATTTTTGTTCTGTGAAGCACAAGTGAAGTGAGAATTGCAAAAAGTTCTGGGCCACCTTTGGCTACCGATTTTTACCGATTTTTATCTGTGGTAGTCAGAAGTGCCTCAGATATGTCAGTTGCTGTAATTCGTTTTTAGAATGACAATTTTCTGGTGGAGTAATTTTTTACTAAAATTGTTTAATTCGTGTCTGTGCAATGTTCCCAACCATCTCTCTTGTTAAACCTGCAGAAACTGCAGCACTAAAGATCTCACACAGTGTGCGGCAGAAGCCATTGCATTTAACCGGCAACTCTCTCAGCAAGAAGAGGAGCAAGAGGACTTTGGGAACGTTGTCTGCTCCATGAGACTTTCACCCCCCTCTAACTCTAGATTAGCACGCCGCCGAGCACAATCTCAGGCACTACGCACCAATACCTAACAGCTGATCACAGCACAGGTGAAGAAATGATACATCTGCACACTAATTTATAAAGCGTTGCAATGCTTCACATATTAAAAAATCTCTGCTGGACAGCGTAGCCTCTGTGTGTCCAACAGACTTACTCTCACAAATACACATACATACACAACACAAGTGCTTGACCTGAAGCCAGATAACTAAATATGCACACCAAAAGTAAACAGTTGCTGTTTATTTTTCTTCCAGTGAGAGTTGTTATATTCGTTTTAAGCATCATAAACTGTGATATTTAAATATTTTATAACCGAATATTTACGACTGGAATTGTTTCTCAGCTACAGTACATATCAAAAGCTTACTTCTATTTGAGGAAATTCAGACTTGATTTTAACTGTTATCACATCAATGATGTTTTTGTGTTATGGTTTTTTGTATTTTAACTTAAAAAAGGGATATTTCAGCTACTGTTAAGCACTGAACTTCTTTTTTAGCTTTTGGATTCATCTCATGGTTATTGTTAAGTTAAACTTTATGTGAGCTTTGGTTTCTGATAGGAACATATCATGAAAGGTATTCTGTGAAAATAAATGTGCCGAAATATTACAGACAAAGACTTGTGAACGTCAATATAATAGTTCAAGTAATTATTTTTACATTTAGATTGGTATATTATTATAATTAAGATATATTTTTCAGTTAATAAGTGTTGCTTCTCTTTTATGTAATTGTTATATTTTTTTAAGTGTGATGAAAGTATTTTATTTAGTTGTAAATGTGAACTATTTTTCTAGCAAGTTGTTTTAAGTTTTTTCTTTTGTGTTCATTGGAAGTTGTGCCATAACTTTTTTAAAGGCAGAGCCTCTGATGTGCTTTCCGACTACTCATATTGGCTCTTTGTATTATAAAATTTTAAAACGTATAAAACTTTAATTTTATCTTTGCTGTCTATATTATGGATTTACATTTATGAGGATAATTGGGAAACATGACATACACTGTAAGTGACACTGGAGGACACTACCTCATCCTTAGTTCTCACTGCTTGTATGATTTTGATGTTTTTCAGAATTGATTTCCATCAAACATTTTAACTTATTACAAAGCAGTGTTTATTTCATGGTTACAGTTTTGAAAAAATAAAGCAGTTTGCACAGAAAAAAAGAAATCGATGTCTTTCTTAACACAAAGAATTTGTTTAGAATATTAAAAGCTGGCGAACAATGATACTTTTTCTGTCTGTCAAGTACTCAGGGTTAAAATATTAATATACTTTTTGTGTAAGCCATTCATTTTGTAAATAGATAATGCTCTGAATGTCGGGTTTTGTTAAAATTTAAATGTTTTGAATTGTTTCTGTATGATAATCTGGATGCTCATCTTCAGGACACAGATCACCTTCATCTCACCATATTAACAATCATCCCAATAAAAATCACTTAACGTTATTTTTAAAACTTTTTATTCTTGTTAAAAAGTATAAAATTGTAAAAACATTACGTGCAATATATATATACTCTGTGGTTCTCTAATCTGATTGGCTGAGTGCCAGAAAGATGATGGTGTAGAATCAGTTACTGAGGCTTTACTAACAGTTTTTCTGCTCTGGGATTTAGCACGGAAAAAAGTAGTCCCCAAGTTCCTTGATACTGCAGTGCTGTTTTTGATTGATCGAACAGTTGCATTAATGCAATATGGCACTCATGGTGATGTGATGGTGCTCTATATCAATGGCTGATATAGAGCACCATCACACTCCTACTGGAGTAATATTGCATTGGTCTATATACATATATATATATATATATATATATATATATATATATATATATATATATATATATATATATATATATATATTACATTTGACTCTGAAATTTTAACCAAAGTCCTTTTTCTTGAAATTAATTTTTCAGCGAAATCTTTTGAATTTAAAATATTAAGGTTCCATGGCTAATAGTTATTCTTCACTTAATGCTGAACTTAAATAACACTTGGTTTACTTAAACAACAGTATAAGTCACATGTAAGTAAAGAGCCAGATCAAGTACATGCATAAACAAATTTTTGCAATATTTTCAATAATATTATGGTTTCAATAATAATTTTTATTTGTAATATATAAAACAATATTTTTCTATGTAACATAAAGGCAACAAATCCAATGGCAACAAAACAGAACCAATGTCCCAAAAACTGCTGAAAGATTACTGATATGCCCTTCCATCTTGCCTTCAACCATCATAAAGTTATGAGCTTAAATAATGAAACATATCAAAAAGAAAAAAACATTTCGTATACATATTAGTACGGCCAAAAACATACAGAATACCATACATATAGAATATAGTATAGATTAGTCTACACATCATCATAATGCAACACTCCAGAATCCGATTCAATGTGAGACATTTTATGAGTTGTCATAACATTTTTAACAAGAGTGCTCAAATCTTTTTAATAAAGATAAGAAATGTGAGAAGCACAAAAGATTGAGTCTTTAAACGGATCCTCAAGGCTGCTAGAAGCTTTGTTTGACTGGGCCTTGTGTTCATCCTTCACTGGCATCACAGAACAGATGGACAGAACTCTTGTCCTTGGATTGAGTGATTCATGTTTTACACTTGTTTTCATGTCAGTTTATACTGAAAAATATCAAATGCTTTAGAGACACCAAAAGAATTTGAAGCAGATGGTACCCACACATCCGTCCTCAGAGTTAGAGTTTATACTCTCCGCCTCCTGCGCTGATGAAGAGAATGACACATGCATGCATTTAAAGCATCTTGTGAGGGAATCAGATCACAACCAGTCACTGCATCCAGAACCATGCACCCTTGAGCATCTGAAGTTGAGGAACTCTTAAAGATCTCATGAGAACACACATAAAACACAGGACAGCATCTCATTCGGCTCTTTTATCTTCAGTTGATTTAAAGGTAGGGTAATCATTTCATCTCTTATTAATATTCATCATAGATTTACATCAGTTAGATACCAAACCACCAGCAGTTTAATACCAGTTTATTTAAAAACTGTTTTTAATAAAATAATATAAATTACATTAATTGCATTATATTAGAATGGGTTTATTGTGCTTTATTGTGTCAGTTAGTCGTATTTTCTAATGATTTGTGGCTTAAACAGTACATTATACCCATTTTCATTGTGATATATGCAATAATTCTCTATTTATTGACATGCCTGCATCTCATTTTATTTCATTACACATTATTATCTATACTGCTGCTGAACGTACAATTTGTTTATTTTCAGTCGTGTGCAATTTATTATTTTACTTAAATAGAATGTGTATTGTTTATTCTTATTTACATTTTTCACTAAAAGCTTGTCACCACTCGACATTCCTTTTATGCACAAGAACATTTGGAAATAAAGCTTTTTCTGATTCTCAAAGAATTCGTCAGTTTTATTAATTTTGGTCTCTTAAAGGTTTTGGAAATTAACTTTTTATATATATAGCTGAGTTTCAATGGTTTGTATATCTTACACATCATTTCAGATAAAAATGTATAGAAATGTTTTCACTCTACTGAGTTCTTTCATGTAACATTCCACAATAATGAATATTGGTTAACAATAGTAAATGCATTAAAAATGAACAATAGTTTTTTCAACATGTTATCTTTGTTAAATTAATATCCATACGCCCACTACCCAATGTAAGAGATTAGTTCTAGTTTAAAAATATTTTGGTAAATGCTTAAATTAACAAATGCTGTAAAAGTATTGTCTTAATTTTTAGTTCTGTATTATTGTTAACGAGTACAACCTTAATTCAAAGTGTTACCATTTTATAATCATTTTTAATGTACATGTTAATCTATTTACACACGGATAATTTATCTTTCCTCACTTAAACCAGATTGTTCTGATTAATATTTAAAAAAACGTTTCACATTTTTTTAGAAGACCATGTTTCAAAGTGCACAGAAGGACATTTCCAGTCTTATCATACCTAGATTTTTACTCTTATGTAAAATTGGCCTAAAATGTGAATGAATTTGTACACAACAATGCAAAAATTAGACCTAAGTACAGTATTCTCCTCAACCTTATGGTTTTTAACTATGTAATCTTGATAGTCAAAAAACATGTTTGTGAAATTTTAATTGGAAAGTAAGGATACGTAATATAAACAGAATAAAGTTGAACAACATCCAGCGTTTATAATGTCATACAACAAAACATTTTTATCCGTCTCCCAAACATGCTGTGTAATAAAGTTTATGATGGTGTAATTTCCTCGTCTGGTCTTGATAGAATTGAATCGGCTCGGCTCAGCGATTGTGCTTCAATGACACACAAACAGGCAGGCCGATGTATGAGGATATGAAAAAAATGAATGTTGGGATAAAATAACCTACAAACGTTCTTTTTTAAGAGTAATATACTCACTTATCTTACTCTGACTCACTCTCTTTTCTCTCTCTCTCTCTCTTCCTGTGATGTGTGATAAGGTCGGTGTCATTTAAAGAGAATGATTTTCTCTGATGAAGATGCTCGGCCTGTTCTAAATAAGGATGGTAGGAGGAGAAAGCTCAGTTCGCAGGGGTTTCCCTCCCCGGCTCTCTGCTGTGCTTGTGGTCTCTGTATCATGCTGGCAGGCATTAATATCACCCTGGTGGGCGCTCTTGCCTTTAACAAACTCCTCCCTTTCAACAACCCTCCCATCATTATCGGACCCATCCTCCTACTGGTGGCCTTTTCATTTTTTGGCACGTGTTGCATCTGCAGCCGACGTCCCATTGCCCATCCCTCTCGTACGACTGCAGGAGGGGACCGCTGGCCAACCATGAGGATGGTGGCGGCTGAGTTTGAGATGGAGAATAGTGAACCCACTCTTCAGGATACCACCGCCATCCAACTCAGCCCCACAAACTCTCCAAGCCCTTCCCGTCACTCAGCACTACCTACAAATCAATGACTACAATGAGAATGATACGAGCTTGAAAGGGAGCTACGGCCTTCAGTCAAAACATCTCAGATTATATTTAAGTCTTGACTTTGAGTTCTTGACATGGGTGGACATGTGGCAAATCAGAATGGGCAGTTTTGTATGAGGTCAGTTATAAACTCTGTCTTAAAAAGGGAGAATTTGGTTTAAAAAGGTGTATCATAACTCATTATTTCAGACATGATGACTGGCTTGTAAAGGATTATTATGGGTTACATTTTAATCCCACACACTTAACTTTTATTAGGACAAAGTAAAGTTACTGCGAGCTGAAATGAGTCTTGTGCTGAAAAGCGAGAAATTCAGTTCATCTGAAAAATGTCATTATTCTTACTCTGAGGGATTGCCATTGAAATGCATTTTGTGTTAATATTTTCATGTGGGTTTTGGTTGAAATAGTTTTTTATTTCTTTTCACAAATCATCATAAGCCTCCCTTTACTTTTCTCACTGGGATTTTGCGAAAAATGTAAAGAATAAAAATGCAGCGTTTGGTTATTTAGGTAGGAGTTTTACTTTTCTCGTAAATCAGCTCATTTTGACACAAAAGGTTTCAGAAGGAGAGTGACGAAAAATGTTTCATCTTACATAAAGATATTATGTGGTTTTAGAATTTGTCTGATGTGTCTTTTCTTTTTAAATCTTTAGTTTTTTATTAATTTTGTTGTACTTATTACTGTATTTGGTATAATTTATGAAACATGCAAACACAAACCTAAGAAATCAGTAAAAACATAAAAGTCTTTGTCTACTTTGGAATAATCCTGTACCACGCGTGTTATTTTCACCAAATATAACCGAGAACATACAAACATGATGAGAATCTGTCTCACAGCGTTTCCTACAGCATTTCAAATCGTTTTGCTTGTATAGTTTGTGAAAGAACTTTATTGGAATATTGCATGAAACCACAAGCTTGCCGTCACAATTATTAAGTTGGATTCCGTTCACATCATGTTGTTGTCAACATATTTCCCACCACATCCACACACCTTCCTGTCTGTCTGGAGTAATTCAATAAACTTACTCCAAACATCAACAACGCAATTTGATTTGACTCTCTGATTGAATAATCTGTCATAAGGGAAATAATAAATGACACAAAACTAGTGCATAAACAAGAAAGCTACAATATTGGAAGCTTTGGGCTTCACGTTTGCCGGAGGGTTTTCCTCTCTGGAAACAGAATCCATAATCTATGTGCTGCTCACACAACCAAATGACGTAATGATGTAAAATCAACCTGGTTTATACTGCATATCAAACAAATATAAGAGCTCCTCTCTTATCAGACAGTAAAGAGCGAGGAGAAATGTTCTGCTAGTGATTGTAAGAGATCAGATCTGTTTGTTCAGTTGTTCTGCAGCACCATCTGTGTACACACTACTGCCGCAGACCCTCACACGTGTGTTACAACTATTCTTTACATCACACTGTAAACTATGCTTTATGGGGTTAGGAAATATCACAAAAACAGTTGTGTTAAAATGAAAAATCTTATAAAAAATGCAGTAGATTTTTAGTGGAAAATATTAGAATAATTTATTAAAAAATCCAACGGTAATTTCTCAAGATTTTACAAATATGTTCTAAGTGTGCATAAGGAAAAAGTACATATTTAATTGTGTGTGTGTGTGTGTGTGTGTGTGTGTGTGTGTGTGTGTGTGTGTGTGTGTGTGTGTGTGTGTGTGTGTGTGTGTGTGTGTGTGTGTGTGTGTGTGTGTGTGTGTAATACAAAACTTGATTTTTTACGAATTTTAATTGAAATATTTAAGTTAATGAGATTTACTTAATTTTCCATTGCATATAAACAAATTCAAACAGTAAATTTACTTAATTTCAAATATTTTAAATATTCTCAGCTGTTTTTGTATACATTAATATTTTTAATTGAAGGTCCTGGTTTTCATTGCACGATTATTCACAAAGTCTCATAGATGCACAGTCAATTATACAATCATTGTTGTGCTTCATTAAACTCTAATGGCCCATGCCTATGGCCTGCACATCCCTTAAGTGAACATAACATTTACATTTTAATACATTTGCTTGAAGGCCTGTGTATCAATATTTAAAAAAAATACAATGCTTCATTTATATTTATTTGCAATATCAATTTGTGAAATGACCTTCATAACAACATCGTACACATCATACAAATCTTGATTTACAACAAGAAATATGTTTTTGACAGAGAAATACTGAACAAAAAACATAAGCCTTTATAAATTAATACTATATAAAGTATATCCTGTATTAAACATAAGCCTTTATAAATTAATACTATATAAAGTATATCCTGGATTAAACATAAGCCTTTATAAATAAATACTATATAAAGTATATCCTGGATTAAACATAAGCCTTTATAAATAAATACTATATGAAGTATATCCTGTATTAAACATAAGCCTTTATAAATAAATACTATATAAAGTATATCCTGTATTAAACATAAGCAATGTTGCTGTGACATTAATTAATGTGTGCACCAGCGACCCCTGGTGGTCACATACAGAAACACATCACAACTGATTTCTGCATGCATCATATTATAATATAAACAATATAACTATATTAATAATACACATAGTGTCAAACCACTTTAATTCATAAACACCTTATTCCAAATAAATATAATAACACAACTAACAAGTCAAACTCACACATAAGTGTGGTCTATCTATATATAGTTACCCAGTCTATAATATTGTATAAGAATTATAAATATATCATAATATAAATATATAAATATATAAATAATATATAAATATATAAATGTACTGTAACCATGCCCAGTCTGTCCTTCAACACGCGCATGCGCACACGTGTTCATCCGGTGACGCGCATGCGCAGATGCTCGCTTCCATCACCGCGCATGCGCAGACGCGGGCTCGAGCGGCACTATATAAGCGCCTGAGCCTGCGTCCCGTTCCACCTTCAGCCATTTTGACAATGTTGGGAGCTGTGGGACGCTGCTGCACCGGGGCTTTACAGGCCCTCAAGCCCGGGGTGACCCCTCTGAAGGCTCTCACTGGAGCTCCAGCAGCACTTTTCTCTCGTGAGTATACCTTTAGGGTTCTTTTACATCCGTTTTAACACATTTCCTCTGTCAGCTACGTCACGAGCTGCGCGAGGAGGCTTCATGAGGGCTGCAAGTGAAGGCCTCAGACTTCTGGACTCAATTAATCCTCGCACACTTCACATTACAACACTATGCTCACTACATCCTCACTAAAGTGTAGTGCACTTCTTATAAATGACACTTTATATGAGGATTTGTTTGATTTATGTGCTAAATCAGGAATGACCTTTATGTGTCATGGAGAAGCTGTTGAGGTCACGTGACACACACACATGTTTGGTTGTTTATCACTTTATTAAACGTGTTTCATAAGCACGTGTGGGTTAAACTGAGGTGTTTATACATGAATATCCAAGTTAACATTTTAATTGGTTTAACTTGATTATATGTGTTGTAATTAACAGTGTTGTGTTGTTTCAGGAAGGGATTATGCTGCCCCAGCCGCTGCCGCTGCCCAGGCGCATGGACGGATCGTGGCGGTCATCGGCGCCGTCGTAGACGTCCAGTTCGACGAGGGTCTGCCCTCCATTCTCAATGCCCTGGAGGTGGCAGGCCGTGACTCCAGGCTTGTCCTGGAAGTGGCTCAGCATCTTGGTAAGAAAGTTCAGCTGTTGTTGAGGTGACGCGTGTTTGTGGACCTCACCCGTGACTTTCTCTGTGCGTTTAGGGGAGAACACCGTCCGCACCATTGCCATGGACGGTACCGAGGGACTGGTGCGTGGTCAGAAGGTTCTTGACACCGGCGCCCCCATCAGAATCCCGGTCGGACCTGAAACTCTCGGCAGGATCATGAATGTCATCGGTGAGCCCATTGATGAGAGAGGACCAATTTCCACAAAACAGTGAGTATCATATTGTGCGTCGCTTGCTTTAGGCACAGGCTGGGATTGTGGGATTGGGACTCTTAACCCTGGGGATGTGGGTTCCATTCCCGGGACGTGACTTGGGTGCCCTTGAGCAATACACCGAACCCACAGCTGCTCCCCGGGCGCCGCAGCATAAATATCTGCACACTACAATTAGATTTTTTAGATTAGATTCAACTTTATGTCATAGCACATGTAGGATACAAGGCAACGAAATGCAGTTAGCATCTAACCAGAAGTGCAATAAGCAGTAAATACAGGATATATATGTAATATATACAATAATTATACAGAATATATGAATATAGATAAGTATTATGGACAGATTTACAGGTTAAACACAATGTACAATGTGTTTCACTGCACTTTAATGCAGAATATGAACTGAGTATGATTACCATGCTTGGCTGTATGACGCATTATTTGACAAAGCTTTAAGCTGCTGAAAGATGAGTTTCTTTTCTAATGTGATGTGTGTTCTTCAGGACTGCCCCCATCCACGCTGAAGCCCCAGAATTCATAGAAATGAGTGTCGAGCAGGAGATTCTGGTCACGGGAATCAAGGTCGTGGATCTGCTGGCCCCCTATGCCAAGGGTGGAAAGATTGGTATGCATTAGGGTTATTTATACCAATGTTGCACAGGTTAAAGTTCATGTTGTGCACATGTTAACACATGATTTCTTTAGGTCTCTTTGGTGGTGCTGGTGTGGGTAAAACTGTGTTGATTATGGAGCTGATCAACAATGTGGCCAAGGCTCACGGTGGTTACTCTGTGTTTGCTGGTGTGGGAGAGAGAACCCGTGAGGGAAATGATCTCTACCACGAGATGATCGAGTCTGGTGTCATCAACCTGAAAGACACCACCTCAAAGGTATCATAAGGCTTTTTTGGCCTGAATTTGCATTAAGGCAATTAAGCAAGCAACATAACTTTATTTACTTCTCTAGGTGGCGTTGGTGTATGGACAAATGAATGAGCCCCCAGGTGCCCGTGCCCGTGTGGCTTTAACTGGCCTGACTGTTGCTGAATATTTCCGTGACCAAGAGGGACAGGATGTGCTGCTCTTCATCGACAACATTTTCCGCTTCACCCAGGCTGGATCAGAGGTCAGTAACTGTGTTTTCAATATCTCATTTTAAATCTGAATCTTAATTAAACTATTATTAATCTTTGTTTTCTGCTCTGTAGGTGTCTGCCCTGTTGGGTCGTATCCCCTCTGCTGTGGGTTATCAACCAACACTGGCCACTGACATGGGTACCATGCAGGAAAGAATTACAACAACCAAGAAGGGTTCAATCACATCTGTGCAGGTACACTAGCTATATGCTTCATGCACAACACATCCCTTACTAAACTGCACGCTTGATGTAAAAAAAAATGGATTTGGTTTTCTTAGGCCATTTATGTGCCTGCCGATGACTTGACTGATCCTGCCCCTGCTACCACTTTTGCTCACTTGGACGCCACCACCGTGTTGTCTCGTGCTATTGCGGAGCTGGGTATCTACCCCGCTGTGGACCCTCTGGACTCCACCTCCCGTATCATGGACCCAAACATTGTTGGATCCGAGCATTATGATGTTGCCCGTGGTGTCCAGAAGATTCTCCAGGTAGGTTACTATCAATTTGGGGCTGTTTATCGTTTAAGTATGATATTTAACTATTTTATTTCTTTTTATTTTAGGACTACAAGTCCCTGCAGGATATCATTGCTATTCTGGGTATGGATGAGTTGTCTGAGGAGGACAAACTGACTGTAGCTCGTGCCCGTAAAATCCAGAGGTTCCTGTCCCAGCCCTTCCAGGTCGCTGAGGTCTTCACTGGACACATGGGCAAGCTTGTTCCCCTGAAAGAGACCATCAAAGGCTTCAAGGCTATTCTTGGTGGTGAGTTTCTTATTGGTCCTAGTTAAAACAATATAGTTTGTTCAGTGTTATTCATTGTGGGGTTTTTTTTCTGTAGGTGAGTATGACGCACTTCCGGAGCAGGCTTTCTACATGGTGGGGCCAATTGAGGAGGTCGTTCAGAAGGCCGAGAAACTGGCTGAGGAACATTCGTAAATTAGTCTGTTTTAAATGTGTTGGGGGTGGGCTGTAAGAAAACGGTGGAGCACTTGGTTTGTAACGTCACATTCAAAATGCAAATTGTATCGCTGGGCATCCTGAAAGTTCTATTTAATGTTTCCAATTAATCAAGATGGAAATAAACTGTCTTGCCGTAAACCGTTTTTCTTGGCTTGTTTTTTTCCTTCACCTAAAGGGATGATTAATCCAAAGTTTTGTCATGAATTACTTGCGTTGTTTTAATTCTGTTTATATATTTGGTTGAAAACAAAAGTTATTTGGACAAATTCTTGTAACATACCCTTTAACCCCATCGATTAGCATTGCAGTAGAACTTAATGTTGTCTTGTATTCTATAATATCTACTTTCTGGTCAACGGAACAAATCTTAAGTAACCTTTCTTCTATGATTATGAATGAGGTCAAGGAACTGTTAAGTACAAGCATTCTTCCAAATAGATTTGTTAATTGGAGAAAAGAAATGTAAATGGGTTTTGAACGACTCGAAGGTGAGTAAACTACATTTTCAATTTCGTGAAATATCGATTTTAAGCGCTAGACATCTTTGGTTAAGTTTTCTCAAACATTGCTGTTGTATATTTGACTTTCAAATAAAACAAATGAATCGCTCATCAATTTAAGACCATGTTTTTTTTTTAAAGATGCCATGTAAAGTACTTTTAAAATCTGTTGAGAAATGTTCTGTTTTGCTTGCACTATAGGTCAAAGCATGGTTTCTAATGGCCATTTTTCATAATTTATAAAAAAGAATTTTGATTTATAGTTTATTTTATGAACATATCTTACAGTGGGCAAAACTCTCGGATCACATTTTCAGTGCAAATCAGAAAATAAACCGACAAATGCATTAATTTTCCACAACTATATTAACTGAAGGGCTACTTGACACATTTCTTCTAATTTTTAAAAACTTAATTGCCTTAAGACACTGTACGAGTGTTTAATTTGGTTCAAAACAAATTCTAATAAAATGTATATTATAACATTGCCATTCAGTGGAAACTATTGATTTTGACTAAAGATCCAACAGTTCAGTTCATTACAATTTGCAAGTTATGTTATGAAAGTATTTCTCAAATTTATTTTTAAATCTAAATAGTATTACTTAATTTTCAGTGTAAATTGCTTTTAGTATAAGTTTTTTTTACATAAGGATAAAGTTAACATGCTTAAAGAAAACGATTTTAGTCATCACAATTTGATGGTTTAAGAAACTGTATTTGTTTAGGAAATGTTCTTTAATGTTTTCCAAAATAACAGTCACTTCAGAGATTCATATTTAAGTGTGGTTATATGACAAAGATCCATATTTACATGTACAAAAGCAAATCTGAATATTTATACAAACCTAAATATTTTCATAAAATATTTTACTATGTTAGTAAAATAAATTCCTTTACGTATCACCATGCAGTTTATTTCATTTAGACTATTTTAGTTCTTAATAATCTAGAGACACATGATGGCGGCATAACACAATAAACCTGAAAGTGTCAAAGCTGTCTTTGATCTAGAACCACCTTGTTGGTTTGGTTTCGACACAGCAGAAGTTAAATTGCATGGATTTATCATATTTCATACTGTATGTAGTCAATAAATCAATACCCTCCTGGCACTGAAGCTTTATATGGTTCTTATTCCAGTATGACCTCAGGTGCAAACAAATGCACAGATTTGGGCAGACTTTCATGTCACGTATCGCACACTTTCCTATCCCAAGACAATAAATGATTTTTGGCATCACATCAATATGATCCTTCATTATTCAGTCAATCAATAACTAGAGTAAATGATCAAGTCGCCGGCACAGGCGTTGAGACGTCAAACTGAAATGCCAGCATTGTGTTTCTTTTATTGTAGATTTTACAAAATTGTAAGCAGGTTAGTTTGACCGGGTCCAATGGTCAATAATCAATAAGAAAACACACAAAAAAACTGAGCAATTTCTTTTCCGTAGGCAAGACAAAAAATATTACCCATCCCAAGCCCATTTCAACATGATCTCCTATCAACAAGTCAAGGCCAACTAAACCTTGATCTTGATTTCCTGACCTTTAGTCTCTACACTATTGGCTATAATCAACATGGGGTTTCTTTATTTTTTACTCTTTGGTTGTTGCAATTGTTTGGTGGAGATAAGTATTAATAGCCGAAATAGAACAAGATTTAGATTGATAATAGATTATAATACATCATCAATCAAATCATATTAAACAAGTTTAAAGTTGTTTGTGAATGAGCGATCCTGATGGCATGAAGTCAAGAAAATGTGTGTCTCTACTGATATTTAGATCAGTTAATGTTTTACAGAAGTAGGCTTTGTGCCAGTTTGGCCCAAAGTGCCATTACAGAAGCCTATAGTTGCTAGTGAATGTTAAACGTGTGAAATACACAGCTGTGCACGTTGCGATCTTAAAAGACGTTTACATGACAGATTTGGCTGGTCTGACAGCGTCTTTGAGCAGCAGGTAGTCAGAAACACATGTCGGGAGGTAAGAGAGAGGCAGCCAGAAAAACTTCGCATCCCACCCTGGAGAATATCTGGTACGAGGACGGACAGCCGAGATGGCGTGCTCCATGCAGCTCACCACTTTCATTAGATCGCCGTCTGGCATTTTGGAGAATTTCTCGTTCATCACGTTTTCCACTGATTGATAATCAAGCAATAAGGAGAAAATAAGTGCATTATATCACATGAGTCAAAGTCTATGGACATTATATATAAACACAGGAAGTTCTTCATTTAATATACAACTCAATATTAAATCTTTATAAACTGTTATACATATATAAACAAAAAATCATTGAAATACACAAATGCTTTACCTTTGTCAACATAACCATGACCATAGTCCTCTTTGGTCTCATCGGGCATCTTTTCCCAAAGCTTTCTCACATTCCTGATCTGAAGTTCAATGTCAGTCACGTTGGTTTTGAAGAATCCGGGTTCAATGCACAAAACTTTTACACCAAAGTAATACAGGGTCCTCCTAAAATAAAAATAAAAAATCTTTGTGACACAATGTGTGAAATAATTCAACAATCAAAACCGTTGTGTTACCCTACCTGAGAGTGTCATTGAAAGCCTCCACGCCATATTTCGACACAGAATATGGTCCACCGAAAGGACTGATTCTTCCAAACACACTTGCTACGTTCACCACACGACCTCTAGCCTTTTTGATGAGCGGCAGGACGCCTAAGGTCACACCTATGACCCCGTAAAGATTGACATCCAGCATGTGTTTATAGTCTTGTAGGGTCAGCCAGTCATCAGGACCCGATGGTACAGACACACCAGCATTGTTCACCAAAGCCCATAAACCTGCCAAACACAATAACGCTTATAATTTGTTTTAAGAACTATATGAATACTTCATGTTTATGCGTTTTATTCCTTACCCTTGTCGCCCACCAGGTTCTTGATAAAAGTGAATGCTTTATCAATGCTCTCAGACTTCGTGACATCCAAATGGACAGTGGACACTCGAGATGAACAGGTTTTCTTCAGCTCCTCCTCTCCTTTCTCTGTTAGACACGCTGAGACGACGCAGAATCCGCACTTATCCAAGTGGCTTGTGAGGAGCTTTCCAAAGCCAGAGTCACAACCCGTGATGAAAACATACTTGTTTCCTCTGTCTGAAACTCTTTCCAGCTCCCGGTACCACCTCACAATGTAATAAAGGACCACCAACCCACAAATGTACAGAAACATGACTGTCAAAATAAAGAAAGGAACAGTTTGAAAAATTGCTTGGTTAAACGATGCCAAAATGACCTAAAGCTAGGGATGGTCCAAAATAAAAATTCTGTCATCGTTAAATGTCATCTTGATAAACACAAAGAGAGATATTTAGAAGCATGCTCGTAAACATGCAGACTGTTAGTAGAATAGGCTACTATATATATATATATATATATATATATATATACTGTATATATATATATATATATATATATACTGTATATATATATACATATATATATATATATATATATACATATACTGTATTATATATATATGTAATATATATATATATATATATATATATATATATATATATATATATATATATATATACTGTATTGTATATATATATATACTGTATTGTATATATATATATACTGTATTGTATATACTGTACTATACTGTTTAACACTAAAGGAGATATTTGGACTAGTTTTAAGATTTTCCTATCGTGGTAGTCGATGAGGTCCAAGAAATGTTTGGTAAGAAGAATTTCTCCATGCATAATTCATGACATCATTTTTATTTTGGGGATAAATTATCCCTTTAAGTTTCAAGTGTCCTCTATAGTTTTGCACGCCAGATGATTTGTTAAAGTCATCATTTGCACAATTTTTTATGTATTTGACAGCAGATACACATAAATAAATCCTGCAGTTATAAAATGTGTAAGTTAACAAAATCTTCATTTATAATATTATATTTCTATTCTTCAAGCCAATTTGACCCTCTTACTACCAAAACCATTTAAGAATTAAACATTAAAATAGATCAAAATAAAGAAACTAAGAAGACAATTTCCATTTAAAACAGTAAAACTTTTACTGTTTTAAATGGAATTTTTAAAAGATAATATGAAAACATCCATACAGATAGCAGACATCTATATGATGTAAATATACAAAATATATACAATATTATTAATATTTCAAAGTACACACAATAATCATACAGTTGTAAAAAACAATGACTAGTATAACTTACTATAGTAAAGTGTTTGTGAAATGTTAAGATTTAATTTTAAACTATTCCAAAGTGAAAGTCCTCGTGAGCTCACGTTGTCACGTGACACATGCCCTTAAAATCCTGAACTATCTCTAAAAACGACAAACATTTTATTTAAAGTTTATTTTAATGTTTAGTTTCGTTTAGATGACTTTATTACAGCATAACAGAAAAAGCATGATAAAAAAAGTGTATAAGAATGCAGAAATGAGAAAGACATGTTAACCTGTGAGATTCTCCTGAAGAAACTTGCTGATGGAAGAAGATTTCTTTGAGTAACTTGAACTTAAAGAACAGAGTTTTACTTTCATGCAGTTTGTCTGATGCTCCACCTCTCAATGCTCCAGATGTCAGAGATGTGACGCAGAACAGCTCGTGTTCGACACCAGAGGGCGACAACACACCAGAAACAACTTTTAAAAACTTGCAGAAACTTTTCAAAGTTTGCATGACCTGTTGAGAAATCTGCATATAAAACACATCCATCTTTCATTATGTGTGTTTTATTGTATCGTTGTTTCCTTATATAACATGCACATGCTTTGGAATGATTGGGAGTTAATGTGGGAATAGGTTTTGTCTTTTATGCATATAAGTTTAATTAATAAAATGGTAAAAAACAAGTGCATAATCTAACACACATATAAACTTTAATATAGTAAATGTGTGTTTTATTATATCATTGTTTCCTTATATAAATGCACATAATTGGGAATGATTGGGATTTAATGTGGGAATAGGTTTTGTCTTTTATGCATTTAAGTTTAATTAATAAAATGGTAAAAAACAAGTGCATAATTAAACACACATATAAACTTTAATATAGTAAATGTGTGTTTTATTATATCATTGTTTCCTTATATAAATGCACATAATTGGGAATGATTGGGAGTTAATATGGGAATAGGTTTTGTCTTTTATGCATATAAGTTTAATTAATAAAATGGTCAAAAAGTGCATAATAAAACACACATATAAACTTTAATATAGTAAATGTGTGTTTTATTATATCATTGTTTCCTTATATAACATGCACATGCTTGGGAATGATTGGGAGTTAATGTGGGAATAGGTTTTGTCTTTTATGCATTTAAGTTTAATTAATAAAATGGTAAAAAACAAGTGCATAATCAAACACACATATAAACTTTAATATAATAAATGCATTGTTACACACTTGCACACACATTTGTATTGTAAATGTGTAATATTGGACATGTTTGAGTCTATTTGTGTGTTCTGCAGAATTCTTCAGATGTCTGGGTCAAATCAAGTGAATAAGGGGGCAGTTGTGCCCTCTCCTCACGGGACAGGAACATGTTAGGAGTAATGACCTGACAAACCTTCACCTCGCTTTAGCGTGTCAGAGAAACAGTTCCCTGAACTTCAGCTCTTCATCTTTAGAAATCGGCCTTGTCTTACCTGTAACCAAAGCTGGAAGTGGGGGGACGCATGGGGGGCACGGTCCAGGGAGAGAATGTTGAGAGTTCCAGCTCAAATTATAAAGGACCTTTCTTCCACGGAATTGCATCTAAACATTATAGAAACATTTCTGCATCTATGTTCTAAAATTTTAGATAACGAGTCAAACTCAGCCTGTAAAGACAGAGAGAGAGAGAGAGAGAGAGAGAGAGAGAGAGAGAGAGAGAGAGAGAGAGAGAGAGAGAGAGAGAGAGAGAGAGAGAGAGAGAGAGAGAGAGAGAGAGAGAGAGAGAGAGAGAGAGAGAGAGAGAGAGAGCAAATAAGAAGGTATTTTGAGAAACGTCTTAATGTATTTGTGGAATACACTGGGCGACAGTGTTGTTCGTAACCAACATTCTTCAAAATATCTTCATGCTTTTTAATAAATTATTCATTTTTAACAAACAAAAGTATCATCATAATCATCCTTATTTCTTGTGTAAGACATGTGACTTAACTCTATTTTTCTGTGTGAAGTTATCTGATGTCAGTGTTTGTATAAGCGGGTCATTCACCCCCTCTGACAGAACAAACCTGCAGGACAGTTACCTCGACTGAGCCAAACCAACCACCAAATGAATCCACAACCACAGAGTGACTTGAGACCTTCACCACTGCACATCATCCTTCAGATGAGAGCTGAAAAAGCCATCAGTCCAAACTCATGCCTGGGTTATAAATCCTGTGAACAGTTTTACAATAACATTATAGAGAACATATTGGGACCAAACTGGTAAGTCTTACATTATAGCTTTATTTGTACCCCTTTGTAATGACTTTAATGCAATAATAATGGCAGTCATTTCTCTGTGTTTTCAGAACAATGCCTGGCACTGTGAAGCTGCGCAGCATCAAGAGGTTTGGACAAGAAAATGATGGTTATGAACTTTCAGATGAAGGTAAACTATTTTAAAGTATTATTCATTTTTTCATAAATGTATGACTATATAGTTTATGAAACTCAGATATTAATGTAAATGTTTTTCTGTGTTACAGGATCAAATGGTGATTATATGTAAGTACTTTCTGAATATTTCCATCAATATGTTTAAAGGAATTCTTCAAAATGTTGCTTTTACTCAATTGATCTGTGTATCTTACTACAGGACTATGGCATCATCTAGAAAGGATGAGAAGTATGAAATATTTTCCTCTTCACATGGATGAAATATGATTTTTTTTGTGCATAACTCATCCTTTGCTCCACAGGTCTAAAAATGAAAAGAAAGAAGAATCTGCCATCCGTGTCGGCTTCTTTCAGCTGGTAAAAACTTTTCTCATAGGTGTAATATTTGGGATTGTGGCGTTCATGTTTTATTGGAGATCAAAACACAGCACTGCATTGTGTAGATTCAGTTAAAAGGTAACTGGAAGTTAAGTATTGGATACTTCTGTGACATTATTATTTCTCCTGTAGTTTCGCTTTGCCAGCTGCAGAGAGATCTGTATGATGATATTTGGGAGTTTATGTGCGGTTCTGCACGGTTCAGCTCAGCCGTTGGTTCTTCTCGTGTTCGGCCTGTTGACCGACACTTTCATCGCCTATGACATTGAGCTCAATGAGCTTAAAGACCCCGAGAAAGAATGTCGGAATAACACTATTCAGTGGCGAAACCTGACAGATGAAGAAAACCTTTCTCAGAATATGACCATGCCATGTGGGTAAGAGTGATAAAACAAACTCAAGAAAGGTTTGCACGGGGTCAAAGTGTGGCAGATGTCATCCACTTTAGTGTCACAAGTTATATTGTTAAATGGAAGGGATTTGATTTCCTAATATTACTCTTTTATGCATAAAAACAATGATTATTTTGTATTATTAATATTAATGAATATAAATAATATCAATATAATTCACTGTTAATTCATGCTCTCTCGTCATGCAATTCTTGTTTTATTCTGACCAGATTTATGACCAACAAACACTGAAATGCCATTAATTAAAATTGTATTTTTATATTTTTTACTTATTATTATTATTATTATTATTATTATTAATAATATTAATATTATATGAATATATAACTTTTATTATTAAATAATAGATTTCAAAATTATAAATAAAATATGGTTTATTGTAAGTCATTAGTCAGTAATTGATCAACTATAATCTAACGGATTGTTTAAAGTGACAGTTCACCCAAATTTGAAAATTCTTTCATCATTTTCTCAACCTTTTCCAACCGGTACAACTTTCTTACTTTTGCAGAACAGAAAGAAGATATTTTGAAGAAAATTGATAACTGAAATGCAATAAACCAATGAAGGAGTGAAGGAGTGCCAGTTAATAGCATTCTTCAAAATATCTTATTTTGTGCTCTTCAGAAAGTGAAGAGTCACGCAGGTTGAATTGACAAGAGGATGAGTAAATGATGACACGTTTTACATTTTTGGGTGAGCTATCACTTTATTGTATATACGTTCTCTTCCTCAGGATGCTGGACATTGAATACGAAATGACCAATTTTGCTTATTATTATGTTGGCATCGGAGCAGCTGTTTTTGTTCTCGGATACCTCCAAGTAAGTTTTCCAGTTTTGCGTTCCTTTCTAAAACAAAGTGTTTTTAAATCACATAACTTTTGCAAAAGTCTTATTCTGTTGCTAATCAGAGGTTTTATGATTGGGCTCAGATCTCGTTGTGGGTCACGGCCGCAGCACGTCAGATTCAGATCATCAGGAAGATGTATTTTAGGAAGGTCATGAGGATGGAGATCGGTTGGTTTGACTGCACGTCTGTAGGAGAGCTCAACACACGCATGTCTGAGTAAGAACATGTTTATAAAGTTATAAGTGTGTTGTGATGAATGTTATATAGATAATGTACCATGCCTTCATGTGATCTTTACCCTAGTGACATCAACAAGATAAATGATGCCATCGCTGATCAGGTGGGCATTTTCATCCAGAGATTCACCACATTTGTGTGTGGTTTCCTTCTGGGCTTTGCGAGGGGCTGGAAGCTCACGCTGGTCATCATCTCGGTGTCTCCTCTGATCGGACTCGGAGCGGCTCTCATGGCTGTGGTGAGGCACAATGAAGATGGAGAGAGTGAAAGAGACCCATAACCTATAGACTGTAATATTAATAACTGCATGCATCAGTATGTATTATGACATGAACTTCATCCTATGCATGTCTAGTTTGTGGCTAAGCTGACAGGCCGTGAGCTGCAGGCGTATGCCAAAGCAGGAGCTGTGGCAGATGAGGTTTTGTCTTCTATACGCACAGTTGCAGCGTTTGGCGGAGAGAGAAAAGAAGTGGACAGGTTAACTTATGTGCACATGATAGTTCACCCAAATTAAAATCAATTACTCTCGTCATTCCAAACCTTTATGACTTTATTTTGCAGAACACAGATGAAGATATTTTGAAGAATGTTGAGAGCTGACACCAATCCACTTGGATTGGTTTCGTGTCAATACAGTAGAGGTGCCACTGCTGTTTGATTCCCAACATTCTTCAAAATATCCTCTATTGTGTTCTGTGGAATACAGAAAGTCACACGTGTTTGAAATGACACGAGGTTGAGTAATTGAAAACAGAACTTTTTTATCTAATTCATTTTTTAATTCTCTTTGTATTGTCACATTCATTCATCAAATCTGCAGGTATGATCGTAATCTAATCTCTGCCCAGCAGTGGGGCATCAGAAAAGGTTTGATAATGGGATTCTTCACCGGTTACATGTGGTTTATCATCTTCCTGTGTTATGGATTGGCATTCTGGTATGGATCTAGCCTTGTTTTGAGCACACAAGAGTACAGTCCAGGAACATTACTACAGGTACTATATACACACTCACATACAGAACACTCGAACCGATCAATACATGTAAACAAACACCCAGTCACAGGAAAGAAACATGTTTGCTTGGATTTCTTTAAAAGCCTCCGTGTGTGAAAATGTGTTTTGAATTTACTGTAGGTGTTTTTTGGAGTGCTTATAGCTGCGATGAGTCTTGGTCAAGCATCTTCTTGTCTGGAGGCTTTTGCTTCTGGAAGAGGAGCTGCTACCATCATATTTGAGACCATAGATCGGGTAAGAACCCCAAAATGAAACATCACAATCCAAAATAAAATTTAGCTTGTCATGCTGAGCGTGACAATGCATCATAAAGCAGTTTTAGGAGGGATTTTTTATCTACATATAAAAATAATTAATAGTTACAGAAGCTTTTCAATGCTCAGAATTTGCTCTTTCATTACTCTGAAGATCTGGTGGGGGTCTCATTTGTGTTTCATTTAAGTTTCACATCAAATTGGTTAGGATCAGAGCCTTACAGAGACCTTTGGATAGTCAAAAGGTTTGAGATTAAATTGGGATTTGTATTGTAGGCCTGGCAAATCTGAGCTCAGTTTGTAAAATTCTTGAGATCTCACCTGGAAACTCAACTAACAGTTGCAAAAAATGTCAAAAAATGTCAAAAAATTAAAGGGATTGTACACCCAAAAATGAAGATGTCATGAAAACTCAAGTTTGTCTAACCTGTATACATTTCTTTGATCGGTTCAAAAAAGAAATATAAAATGTTTGTACCTGAGACTCCTGATGCACCATTGCAAAAAGTACATTATTTTGGTTTGTTGGCACAAAAGAAGATATTTTGAAGAAGTTAGGAATATAATCAGTTCTTGGGAACCTTGAATTTAATTAGATTTTTTTCTACTATGGAACTATGGTAGGTTTAAAAGAACAACAACATTTATGCAGGATTTGAAAAATTTGCGGCAATGTATATAACTTAAGATTTTTCTTTCTTAATATTTCTAAAAATTTCTTTTTACCTTGTTCTTAATATTGCTACTGTAGAATATGAATTTAATTCATTTAACGCAATACAGAAGCTTAAAAGAAAAAATCTGTATTATTGCATGTCTGACATGTGTCTGACACCTTTTTAAAGTGATGGATTGATGTGAGTGTTGTCTTCTTCAGGAACCAGAGATCGATTGTTTCTCTGAGGCTGGATATAAGTTAGATAAAGTCAAGGGGGATCTGGAGTTTCATAATGTGACATTTCACTATCCATCCAGACCCGAAGTTAAGGTAACACATCATTCACACCAATAATGTCACATGTCTTCCACCATCTGGTCCAGATGGCTCTCTGCAACTCTTCTCACTTCCTCTCACAGATCTTGGATCAGCTCAGTCTGCAGGTGAAGTCAGGAGAAACAACAGCGTTTGTGGGCCCAAGTGGTGCTGGAAAGAGCACCACAATCCAGCTCATCCAACGCTTCTATGATCCAAGAGAAGGCATGGTTACATTAGACGGTCATGACATCCGTGGTCTGAACATTCAGTGGCTTCGTTCTCTGATCGGAATCGTTGAGCAGGAGCCGGTTCTGTTTGCCACCACCATTGCTGAAAACATTCGCTATGGAAGGCCCGGGGTCTCCACCGATGAAATCACCAAAGCAGCCAAAGAGGCTAATGCTTATAACTTCATCATGGACTTACCACAGGCATGAGACCACGACTAGATAAATGTGACCATTTTTTAAACTCAATTAAATGCTTTTTCTTCTTTCCGAATAGAAATTTGACACTTTGGTAGGTGAAGGTGGAGGCCAGATGAGTGGTGGGCAGAAACAGAGAATCGCGATAGCCCGAGCGCTGGTGAGGAATCCCAGAATCCTTCTTTTAGACATGGCCACATCAGCTCTGGACAATGAGAGTGAAGCTGTTGTACAAGAAGCTTTAGACAAGGTGAAAAGCACACACACCGACACACCGACACCGACACACACACACACACACACACACACACACACACACACACACACACACACACACACACACACACACACACACACACACACACACACACACACACACACACACACACACACACACACAACGACACACAACGACACACACACACACACACACACACACACACACACACACACACACACACACACACACACACACACACACACACACACCGACACACACACCGACACATACACACACACACACACACACACACACACACACAACGACACACACACCGACACACACACACCGACACACACACACACACACACACACACACACCCACACACACACATACACACACACCGACACACACACACACAGCATCAACTTTTCAATCTTTTGTTAAAGGTCCGTTTGGGTCGCACCACCATCTCTATCGCTCACCGTTTGTCAACAATTAAGAATGCAGATGTGATCGTTGGATTTGAGCACGGCCGTGCTGTTGAACGTGGAAAACACGACGAGCTGTTGGAGAGAAAGGGCATCTACTTCACTTTGGTCACACTTCAGAGCCAAGGAGACAAAGCACTCCACAAAAAAGCCAAACAGGGTGAAGTTTATCTCTTTAGCTTCTTGTTCTCCGGTTGACTCATGTCAGTGTTCTCCGGTACATTGAACTCGATGGATCGAAGCATCAACTACAATGTTAAAGTTTAAATATCGCAACTTTGACCTTGTTTGCTGGTTGTGTATATCTCTCCGTAACTATTGGAGAATTTGCATGACCCTCATCTGTGCTTGGTTGTTTTAGGTCACTAAAACTATTCAATAAGTTCAAATGTATTTTCTGCATATGAAAAGGATAGAAGAACACAGAAAGATGTATTAAAACATTTCCATTATCTAAAATCCAAAATGGAAAATTGAAATTTTTAATTTATTCCAAAACTAAATTATATTTCCTTAGCAATGAAATAAGTTAAATATACTAAACTGGAGAAAATAGAAAAATGAAATTAATAGATTAAAAAGAATTAAAATGTTAACCTTATAAAAATATGAATGTAAACAAATAAATAGGTGAACAACGAAAGCCATAAATATCCAATCACAAAATATTTAAAAAATAAACTACAATTACTGAACCTAAAACTAAAAACATGTGTTAATAAAACAACACATAATTAAAAATAAATCTATTATGACTCAAACCAATAGAAAATATAATATTACATAGTTTTGTTTAGAAATATTAATAATATTATTTTATATGGCCAGACCTAAAGAAAAGATTTTGAATTTCTCTGATCCTTTAATGTATTCCAATGTTGTTTAGGCCTCATCCATCAACATACTCAGATTTAAAAAATATCCAAACACACACTAGGATTTATAAGCAAATACATTTTTATGAATTTAACTTTAAATAGTCTTTCTTACTCCTTCATTATCAAAACCTTTCAAATAGCAGTCAATGTGGTGAGTGAAATCTGGACGTGACTCGTATAAAAATGTATATGGGTGCTTATCATGTTTTAAAATTTTTTTACAATGCATTGTTTGATAAAATGAATAAACATAGAACTAAAGTGATTTTATTCTTTTTAACTCATGCTGTTCTTGCTGTTCTCAGAAAAGGAAGAAGTAGAAGGTAGTGACTTAAATGCAGACATGAAGAGCTTCAAAAGAGCAGGAAGCTATCGGGAGAGCTTGAGGTAAAGAAGGTGAAACAATGATGTTGTCTCTACCACGAAAGCTACAGATCATCATTATAAAATATTTATAATATCCGATCTAGGGTTTCAATTCACCAACGATCTCGATCGCAGTTATCAAACATCATACCTGAATCATCCGTGGCTATCGCTGGAGAGCTCGGCCCTCGCTCATACTCTGAAACCCGGGTTCCTCAGGAACTCAAGGTTGGTGCTCAAAACCCCCAGCTGGTTTGACTCGAAACCCTCATCTTATGTATACATCTGCATGTATATCCAGAGCATGCTTCCTGATGATGAGGCGGAGGAGGTGGAACCAGCACCCGTGACCCGTATACTGAAATATAACTCTCCTGAATGGCCCTACATGCTGTTTGGAAGTATTGGAGCAGCTGTGAACGGAGGGGTGAACCCGGTTTATTCTCTCCTCTTCAGTCAGATCCTAGCGGTGAGGATATCAGTCTGTTCTCATCTCTAATATGCCGTTTTACACACATGAGCCGGACTTTACCCATGTCTCTACCTGCAGACCTTCTCAATGCCGGATCCTGTCGAGCAGAGGAGAGAAATAAATGGCATCTGTCTGTTCTTTGTGCTGGTCGGTGTCATTTCTTTTTTCACGCAAATGTTGCAGGTGTGTAGTCATGTTCATCACAGACAAGCACGGGCAAGAGCGGCTCTCCTCAGTGTTCCCAATAATATTGAAAGATCTTTTTTTTCTTAGGGCTATTCTTTCTCTAAATCTGGGGAGCTGCTGACTCGTAGATTGAGGCGTCTGGGTTTTCATGCCATGTTAGGGCAGGAGGTTGGCTGGTTTGATGATCATAAAAACAGCCCTGGCGCTCTGACCACGAGACTTGCCACCGATGCTTCACAAGTTCAAGGAGTGAGAAAAGTTTATTACCGTTTGAATCATCTTTTTAACTTTTGTATTTGGGTCCATTGCCTTAAGTGATCCATGAAGTGTGATAAACATATCAATAATTATATTGTTTGTGTCCTGATTTAAACGAAAATGCCATTAAATCTTCAAAGAACGCATTATTAGTTTACACCGTTAACTATAGTCCAAGACATCTGAATTGTGATAATAACTCATTTTATCATGAACTTTGGGATTTATAACTTCACAGATCATTTCTAGACACAAAGGAAATGTAAAATGAGGTCGAGAATCTTACGGGCCATTTTTAAAATAAGCGTTTTCCTTCTCAGGGTTCCCTGTTTTTTTATGTTTACCATGTATTTGTTTCAATATCGAATACTTTCTAAGTAATATTGTTGACAGTTAACAAATTCAGCCTCGTTCTTTTTTATTTGTCTTTATATTTATACAGTGCAGCCGTAGAGCGGTCAGGAAGTGAAGTAGAATAGAGAAGGGGTGAGGGCAGGGAAAGTTTGGGTCACCCAAAGCACGTTTGTGCTAAATGTCTGGAGCATTGGACACCCGCTCTGATGTATCCCATACTTCACGGACCATACCTCCTAGTCTTTGATTCACGAACAAAATGCACGTGATTTTGGGACAATCCCTTCTTTTTTGAAAGAAGTTCACCTAGTGCGTAACAGAGTTGATGGTCAGTGCTCAGACACATATAAATTAATTTAGTGTCATTTTTCTAGGTTTGGTTTAACTAATCTCGCAGAAGCAAACTTTGAAATACATTTATATATTGGAGGCTATTTTATATTTAAAAAGAGTAGAATGAGCAACGAAACCTGAGCACTAAAGTATGTGATATAAATCCTCTTTTTTAAACAAAACGTGTTTTAAGAAAAGATCATTGAAACGGTAAGTTGATTCTTTATAAAAAGAACTGATGATTTATATTCATGAACGTGTAAAAAAGCTACACAATAACCCACGACAAATAACTAATTAAGTCTTAATTGCAATAAAATGTTTCCAGGCCACAGGTTCTCAGATCGGCATGATTGTGAATTCTCTGACCAACATTGGTGTGGCCATCATCATCTCTTTCTACTTCAGCTGGAAGCTGACTCTGGTCATCCTTTGTTTCCTGCCCTTCCTGGCTCTGTCTGGAGGATTCCAGGCGAAGATGCTCACCGGATTCGCCAAACAGGATAAAGAGGCCATGGAAGCAGCGGGCCAGGTGAGCGGGTACTACACACTTGTGTACACTCTTGTACATTCGTTATTTTACAATTCAGGGACTTTTCTGTCTGCGTTATGTGCAGATATCCGGGGAAGCTTTGAACAACATCCGCACCATCGCCGGCTTGGGTAAAGAGCGTAATTTTGTGGACATGTACGAGGCACAGTTGGAGGCACCGTTCCAATCTGCCAAAAAGAAGGCCAATGTTTACGGCGTCTGTTACGGTTTCGCCCAGTGTGTGGTCTTTATGGCAAACTCTGCATCTTACCGCTTTGGTGGATACCTGGTCCGTCAAGAGGGACTACACTTCAGCTTAGTTTTCAGGTGTGATGAGAACAGCCGAGGGATTTTATTTCCACGTGTGAAGTTAATGGATGTTCTGAGAACTGTTTCTGTACTTGTAGGGTGATTTCAGCCATCGTGACCAGTGGAACAGCTTTGGGTCGAGCTTCCTCCTACACACCAGACTACGCTAAAGCCAAGATCTCGGCTGCGCGATTCTTCCAGCTACTCGACCGCACACCAAAGATAAGCGTCTACAGCAATGAAGGAGAGAAATGGGTAACTTGCTGTACTTTTAAAGGACATTTCAGTGAAAATCATATAAGTCTGATTTAACAAGAGGTCAAACGTTTTGGGACTCTTGGATGAAAGGTTTTTCATTGTTTAAAGAAAGTTTTGATCTAAAGGTGTATGCCTGAATGTCTCAAATTAGTTTGGTAGACAAAAATATAGTTTAGCAAATATACATGTTGTTAACTTAACAAAACGTATCTTTTTTTAACAAAAATGTTTTTGAAATGCAGTTTGACTTAATAATAAAGAAAGAGCCAATAAAAGTGCAGAATAGACAGGGAGTCTTAAAACTCTCTTATTTTAAAGTGCGTCTCAGGGTGAAACCTTAAGAAGCTCATTGAGAAAATGACAAAAAAACATTTCTACAAATTCGAGTCAAAAGGTGAAAACACTGAAGATGATCAAATAAAAAGAAATTCTTAATTTTTTTTTAATTTATAACATAATTCCCATAGTTCACTTAGTTTTCATTTCTAACTTTAATCAGTTTATTATTATTATAAAATGTGGGAAAAATGTAAATGCTTAAGTGAGGAAGAATCACAAAGCTTTTGACCCATAGGGCATACATAATTTTGTAGTCGGACAGAAAGCATATTTCTTTCAACATTGCTTTTCAGGAAATGGAAAATAAATTAAGCATTTTTTATAATATAATAAATAAACATTTTTAAGAAAGTTGACTTCTTTCTCACAGGATAATTTCAAAGGAGACATTGAGTTTATAGATTGCAAGTTCACGTACCCTTCCAGACCAGATATTCAGGTTCTGAATGGGTTAAATGTGAGCGTCAGGCCGGGTCAAACGTTGGCGTTTGTGGGCAGCAGTGGATGTGGCAAGAGCACAAGCGTTCAGCTCCTGGAGAGATTCTATGATCCAGATAAAGGCCGTGTGGTAAGACATCTCGAACATTCACTTACGGTGAATAACACTATTATTAAGTGTCTGCTTTGACTTTGTTCATCAGCTCATTGATGGCCATGAATCCAGCCGGATCAATGTTGCATTCCTCCGCTCTAAGATCGGGATCGTTTCCCAGGAGCCGATTTTGTTTGACTGCAGCATCGCAGAAAACATCCGTTATGGAGACAACCAACGGGAGCTCAGCATGAACGATGTCATCTCAGCAGCAAAAAAGGCCCAGCTGCATGATTTTGTGATGTCGCTTCCTGAGGTGAAGTATTAAGGAATCAACCTTGGAAATACTTTACAGTTAAGGTAATTCCATCCTTTCTTTTCACAGAAATACGACACTAATGTTGGTTCCCAAGGTTCCCAGCTCTCCCGTGGACAGAAGCAACGCATCGCAATAGCAAGAGCGATCATACGAGACCCCAAAATACTTCTGCTGGATGAAGCCACCTCAGCACTGGACACAGAAAGTGAAAAGGTACGCGAGAAATAAACTGATATCTTCATTTAGCTGTTTGAGAACTTGGAACAATATTTGTTGTTTTTTAGACTGTACAGGAAGCTCTGGATAAAGCGAGAGAGGGTAGAACTTGCATCGTCATTGCTCACCGTCTTTCTACAATCCAGAACTCTGACATCATAGCTGTGATGTCACGGGGTTATGTCATCGAGAAGGGCGCCCATGACTATCTTATGGGTCTAAAGGGAGCGTACTACAAACTCGTCACCACTGGAGCTCCCATCAGTTAGAGTCATATTAAGATGGGCAGAAGGATGTAGATCCTTCTGATAAAAATATCACCAAAATATCATCGCCGTCCTTCTAAAATGCTGTTTTAGGTCAGGATAAAAGGCGACTAATAATGATAAAAATCTAAATAAAAAAATAAAAGACATCCAACATGTTAAATGTTCCAGAAGGACAGCAGTGATATCCAACATGGGTTCACTTTGAAATGGCTGTAAAAATTATTTTTGGTAATTTTTTTAAGATATAGTGAGAAAAAATGGCAGCAATTATCAGTGTTCTTATGGTTATAAAGGCATGAAAAACACGAGTTTAATGTTATTTTTTCACTTGAGCGAAGATCTGAACTGGCTAATATTTAAAAAATAATTTTTAAATAGCTTACTATAGTGACGTAAATGTGTGTTAAAACCTTTGTTTTTATCATTTTCATCATTATAAATGTATCAAGTGACACTCAGCTTATGGCTATAAGTTGATACTTATATCATGTAAAGACAAAAATATACGTATGCTGTTTTTAAATTAACATGTTGTCATTTACTGGAACTAAATCATGCCTTAAATAATATAATGTTAATGAACATTTGTCGAACATAAATCTATACAGTTTTCTAAATGATGAAACAAAAAAAACTTTTAAGTGTTTATTGTATTAATTTCCAACATTTGTGTATTGTATTTATATTGTATTTTTTGTAACAATAAAAACAATAATCAGTATGTAGAAAAATAGCAGAAACAATAGAAGATTACAATTCTTAGAGAATAAATCGTATGTTTATTTGTTAAAAGCTTTGGTGATAAAGTCTGGAAATCAAACAAATATCAGACTGTCCACAAGTTTTTCTTTTTCAAGATGGAAAGTTTAATCTGTTATGGGTGACAAAAAGGAAACGCATTTTTGTGAGACAATATATATTTACATGAACAGAAATGAAATAATGTGTTTTTGTTGTGTTCGACACAAGATACTTTAAAGAATGTAAGACAGCACACTTTTTTACCACCGTCGTGATTTTTCCAACCATTGCAGTGAATATGATCCAAGAAAAGTTATATTACAAGTAATCTTCCACATACCTTTCTGTGTTCAACAATTACTACAGATTTAAAAAACCCAGAGAGTGTAATTCAGGACAGAATTCCAATTGTTGGTTAAACTATCGCTATTAACAGAAAGCTCATGTTTTGATGGACAATAAATGGGTACAGCAGCTATGTAAAACAATCATTCATGTTAGTCTACAACATAAAGTATTATTAATTTAAGGGAAACTGAATGTGATCCTAGATAGCACAGGAATGTCTGTAAAATATCTACTGGAGATCTGGAAACATCTCCCATGTAAAGTCATGTTTTACATCCATTCTAAATCATAAACTTCTGATAGATGTCTTCTAGAGGTTAATATAACATCTGACAGACATCTTCTACAGATCTATATAACATCTGACAGACATCTTCTACAGATCTATATAACATCTGACAGACATCTTCTACAGATCTATATAACATCTGACAGACATCTTCTACAGATCTATATAACATCTGACAGACATCTTCTACAGATCTATATAACATCAGACAGACATCTTCTACAGATCTATATAACATCTGACAGACATCTTCTACAGATCTATATAACATCTGACAGACATCTTCTACAGGTCTATATAACATCTGACAGACATCTTCTACAGATCTATATAACATCTGACAGACATCTTCTACAGATCTATATAACATCTGACAGACATCTTCTACAGGTCTATATAACATCTGACAGACATCTACAGATCTATATAACATCTGACAGACATCTTCTACAGATCTATATAACATCTGACAGACATCTTCTACAGATCTATATAACATCTGACAGACATCTTCTACAGATCTATATAACATCTGACAGACATCTACAGATCTATATAACATCTGACAGACATCTACAGATCTATATAACATCTGACAGACATCTTCTACAGATCTATATAACATCTGACAGACATCTTCTATAGATCTATATAACATCTGACAGACATCTTCTACAGATCTATATTACATCTTACAGACATCTTCTACAGATCTATATAACATCTGACAGACATCTTCTACAGGTTTATATAACATCTGACAGACATCTTCTTCAGGTCTATATAACATCTGACAGACATCTTCTTCAGGTCTATATAACATCTGACGGACATCTTCTACAGATCTATATAACATCTGACAGACATCTTCTACAGGTCTATATAACATCTGACAGACATCTTCTACAGATCTATATAACATCTGACAGACATCTTCTACAGGTCTATATAACATCTGACAGACATCTTCTACAGATCTATATAACATCTGACAGACATCTTCTACAGGTTTATATAACATCTGAAAGACATCTTCTTCAGGTCTATATAACATCTGACAGACATCTTCTACAGATCTATATAACATCTGACAGACATCTTCTACAGATCTTTATAACATCTGACAGACATCTTCTACAGGTTTATATAACATCTGACAGACATCTTCTACAGGTCTATATAACATCTGACAGACATCTTCTACAGATCTATATAACATTTGACAGACATCTTCTACAGATCTATATAACATCTGACAGACATCTTCTACAGATCTATATAACATCTGACAGACATCTTCTACAGATCTATATAACATCTGACAGACATCTTCTACAGGTCTATATAACATCTGACAGACATCTTCTACAGGTCTATATAACATCTGACAGACATCTTCTACAGATCTATATAACATCTGACAGACATCTACAGATCTATATAACATCTGACAGACATCTTCTACAGATCTATATAACATCTGACAGACATCTTCTACAGGTCTATATAACATCTGACAGACATCTTCTACAGGTCTATATAACATCTGACAGACATCTTCTACAGGTTTATATAACATCTGACAGACATCTTCTACAGGTCTATATAACATCTGACAGACATCTTCTACAGGTCTATATAACATCTGACAGACATCTTCTACAGGTTTATATAACATCTGACAGACATCTTCTACAGGTTTATATAACATCTGACAAACATCTTCTACAGGTCTATATAACATCTGACAGACATCTTCTACAGGTCTATATAACATCTGACAAACATCTTCTACAGGTCTATATAACATCTGACAGACATCTTCTACAGGTCTATATAACATCTGACAAACATCTTCTACAGGTCTATATAACATCTGACAGACATCTTCTACAGGTTTATATAACATCTGACAGACATCTTCTACAGGTCTATATAACATCTGACAGACATCTTCTACAGGTCTATATAACATCTGACAAACATCTTCTACAGGTCTATATAACATCTGACAGACATCTTCTACAGGTTTATATAACATCTGACAGACATCTTCTACAGGTTTATATAACATCTGACAAACATCTACAGATCTATATAACATCTGACAGACATCTTCTACAGGTCTATATAACATCTGACAGACATCTTCTACAGGTTTATATAACATCTGACAAACATCTACAGATCTATATAACATCTGACAGACATCTTCTACAGGTCTATATAACATCTGACAGACATCTTCTACAGATCTATATAACATCTGACAGACATCTTCTACAGGTCTATATAACATCTGACAGACATCTTCTACAGGTCTATATAACATCTGACAGACATCTTCTACAGGTCTATATAACATCTGACAGACATCTTCTAGAGATCTATATAACATCTGACAGACATCTTCTACAGGTCTATATAACATCTGACAGACATCTTCTACATATCTATATAACATCTGACAGACATCTTCTACAGGTCTATATAACATCTGACAGACATCTTCTACAGGTCTATATAACATCTGACAGACATCTTCTACAGGTCTATATAACATCTGACAGACATCCTCCAGACGTCTCAGAGAGGTATTTCAGTTGAGCAAACAATGTCTTCCAGATGTCTTGCAGGTAAAAAAACAGACATCAGATGTATGTGATATCAGGGATATATTGGGCCTGTTCTCATAGAAATGTCCTATGTTCTCTGTGCAGCTCAAACATGTCTTTTTGACACAGTAAGCTTTCTAACCTTTCACCGGTTTCATCAAAAAATCTTTCTATCAATCCGATCTTCTGTGCTGATAAAATGCGTGTCATGACCGCAGTGTTGATAGCCTGAGACTGGCAGTGGTCATGAACCACACGGTGTCGAATCTTCCTGCCAGGCTCGATGATTAAAAATCCTTTCCGGAGTGGAGGTCCCTTCGTGCTGGTCTTCTCCCTCACATTGTTTCTCAGATAGGCCGTGTACAACTGTGTTAACCGGGCCAGACCCGTCCTGTACGACAACCTCAGAGATTCAGCTGTACCTTTAGGAACGGATGCCAAACGAATCCCATGAATCCTCATATGCAGGTGAATCGCAGCTCCATTGATCCACTGCTTAATACCGGAAGTGCTCAGGCGATGGTCGAGGGTCATTCTCTCGTACAGCTCGATCAAAGCAAATTTTAACTTCTGGTCATATAGTTCTGTTATTTCTCCCATTTCGTCTATGTCATTGGCACTTCTAGACACTCGTTTGAGGTATTCACTTACAATACCGCTGATTTCTGAGGTGTTCTCTGACCCAAAAGCTCTTGCAAACGGGTCACCGGTCACTTGTGTCCGGCCGGTGACACCTGACACGAGAGACTCGAGGAGGAAAGATAAAGCCAGGGCCACAACTCCAACTCCACCGTAAGAAACATTAGATCTCGGCCCGAAAACTGAAGTTAGGTTTGTGTCTAAACCCGAGAGCTGTTCTGAGGTCAGTTGATGTTGGATGGAAGCATACTGCAGGTTGAGGGCCGCGCTTGAATTGAGGGACAGGAAGTTTGACACGGTTTCGTCCAGACTGATGTCAGGGATGATCCGATGCTCCTCAGCGAGCCTGTAAATACTGTCTGTAGTGACTGGTGATGGAGTACAGGGATGATTCCCCATGCTTGAGATGTCTTCTGCTGTACACGCTGTACAGTCAGTGGAGAAGTACAGTGCTAAAGTACATGGTTTCATCCAGACTAAAGCAAACATTCTGACAAGGACGGTTAACCATTAACATATTTTCCAATCAAATCGAGCAGTTCCAGAGATATGGATGTGGCATAAAACGTGAAATATTCTCAGAATATCTGTTTATATTTTATTAAATAAAACCTACATCAATCTAAATGTCAGTTTATTATTCTGAAGAGGGAAAATTCATGCGTTATGGAGGTCATGATTTTGAGATTCTTTATTGGATTAAAATACACAAACCAGAAGAAATAATGCAGGACGACTCTTCATAATCCAGAAAATAGTTCTTTATTTGCACATGCAATTAAACAAGACTAATCGCATTCAGAATTATTTTTTTATGCATGTGTATGTTGCAGACTACTTTTGTATTTATAACCACAAGTATATATATTTAAAAGATATTTAGCTATATTTAAATTTTAATAATCAGACTTATATAAAAAATATATATTTTGTTCATAAATATATGCATATCTGGATACAATAAATGTTTTTACAGCACTATTATTTATTTGCATATGCACATTCATAAGAAATGTGTACTGTTGAAGATGTCACAATTCGCTTACCTGAACGTTTAAATAACCAGGGCTGTTAATCGCATTCAGGAACATTCTGTATTTCTAAACGTAAAGATATTTACATACATGTATGCATAACAACCACATATTTATAGTATATTATTTATGTTTAACAGTAAATGAATATGGATATATATTTATATCAATATTTTCCCTGAAGTTATTAATGTGCAAAATACATGTTATGTCTCTTTCCTCAGGCCATCTACCTCATGAACAGTAAAATGTTCATCTTTTGCAATGAATGTGTGCATAACTTTTCATCAGACTTTCATATATAGCACCTTAATAATTTGTAAATTTGTAGATTTCCTATAGCAATACGGTTATGTGCAATACCATTTTTTTACCGCTTCATTGTCTCCTCGACTATTGCAAGTCGCTTTGGATAAAAGCGTCTGCTAAATGCCTAAATGTAAATGTTAATGTACCATACCTCAGACATTCACAAATAGCAACTTATAACTTTTACTTTTATATATATAATAAATCAGTTTATATGCTTATTCTGTAACATTGCATTTCCACCACTGTGTGTTCAACTTACATATTTATTTTTATTATGTTGTTTGTTACTTGTCTTGTCACTTACTTTGTGTACTGGAAGTTCTGTAACTAAAACAAATTCATTGTGTGTGCAAACACACCTGGTAACAAAGCTCATACTCATTATTACAAAGATTTTTAAATTTGGTAAACATACACTGAATGTTATGTTCTGAAAGTGTAAGAGTACACTGAAGCCTTTCCAGAATTACATAAATTGTTTGTCACAGCCCTGGTAATCGGTGTCTTCAGCAGCCTGTGAGAGTTCCTTCTCCACATTGTCATAGGTTCTAACCCCTATCGTCGCACCATGTCACACAAACGAAAGCACAATTTGGTAATCTTTGCCCATGCTAAGTCCATCATAAATAACTTTCGACATGGATGAATATGTGAAAGTCTTTGCAAAGGGAAATAGCAGACTGTTGTTGTAGAGTGGATTTGAGAGAAGAGAGCGGTTCATTTACATCAAAAAATAACAAAAATAAAACACAATCTGTTCTATAGCCCATCTGCTTTTACTTAGTTTTTTTATTGTTCATAAGACAAACTTCCAGTTTTGTAAATATTCTAGTTATAGTATGTAAAAGTCTTACTTAAGGTTTAACGTTTTTGAGAATTAGAATACCCTGCTAAGATAATTGTTGTGTCGTTGATTGATTAAATCTGGATTAAGGATATATTTTATATTTTTTTATTTTTCTGTTTCCCCCTGAGGGATTGCCACCTTGTTGTGGTCAGGCGGTTAGAGTGACTTAGTGATCTTAAGAACTATAACAGCAGGAGCTTAGTCTTCAAGTGGGACAGCCAAGATGGACAGATCTGATGCTTCTCTAGGCTTTGGACACTTTTGGACAATTTAGCGAGGAAAATACTGTTACTAAGGGATAAAACAGTGCTCAAACATGATGTGTACACATGATACCCCCCTCAGATTTCTGACTGCCCCCCCCATATGTGCCTGTCTAGAACCGGCCCTGCTTTGTATCCTTCACAATCCCTGAAGTATGTAACTATTTCACAAGATCACAAGTTATATGAAAATTTACAAATCTTGTACATTTACTAGTCATCTATTAGTGAAAGGTGTTCTATTTACATTATTTACCGCATGGTACATCATCAGCTAAATGTAATTTCAGCCTTTAAAAACTCTATGTGACACCCTGTATAGTTGTACGATTGTTATAATTTTAATTGGATGGACGTCTAGTAGTGCGCGATAATGTTAAATGTGTATTAATTTGATGTGTCCTGGGATTCTGCCAAAAATGAATTTTAATTTCCAAAATATTTTAATTTCATGCTTTGAAAATGTGCTTATGAGCCTTACATTGTACTACTAGCTTTACTCTTCTAAATACTAACAGAACAGTGATAACCAATAATAATAATAATAATATAAACAATAGATAAGAGATTTATTATTTTAAATTTAAAAAACAACAAGAAAATAACATATTTCTACTAAATTAGGAGCATGGATAAAAGAGTACTGAAGTCAAAAATATTTTCTTGAAAATTTTTATTTAAAAAAGTCAATAAATAGGCCTAACTTTATATTATAGTGCATACTAAAGTGTTTATATACAAAATATACAGAACCAGCTAAAAATCTAAAAAGTAGGGTGAGGGACCATTTAGATGATCCAATTCACTAACCTGCATGTCTTTGGGATGTGCGAGGAAACTGGAGTACCCGGAGATTTCACAACTTTACCAGCTAATGAGGATTGTTATCTGTGTCTTGCAGGAAAACAGTTTAAAATTGAACGTGTGATAATAATGTGTGCTACTAACCTCTTCTCCTGATGGTTTGTGGTTGAACAGCAGGGAGTTGAGAAACAATTCAACTAGGATGACCGCCATCTTTCATCAATCCAGATGAGCCTACACAACAACTCAAAACATTTCTTCCAACAATACCATAAAACAGACCATAATAGATGCTTAATGTAAGGATGGGAGACTACTTAGATTTCAATATTAAATCAATGTTACCTGTTTAGTAAAACCAGGGATATAACTTAAGCGCATCCAAACTGGGCCGGAAGTCTGGATTACTGTCAAGACACCATTTAATCAGGTATGAGCAATCTGTGACACAAAACAAAGTTATTGTCTTTGATGAGACACACGGACAAATCACATCCCAATGTTATTTTGTCTCTTTGACAGTTCTGTGTGTGCTGTATCTTGCTTTTAGAGAGGTGATCCGGAAGCGTCAGTTGGTTTTGGATGACCTGTTGTTTGTTACGGAACAGGATTTTGCCACAGAGAAGTCCATGCAGCACCACTCCTATAGACCACACGGTCGCAGGTCCTGCTTTGTAGTGGTTGTTGATGAACCACTCAGGTGGAGCGTATTGATAAGTGCCTGAAGAGCAACACGGATGAAAAAAATCTACCAAAATGTTCCATCTAATCTTTGGCTATCAGAGGAACCCCTAAAATCCTTTTGCAAACCGGAAAAACTGCTGTAGCCAAAGTCATTGATAAGATCTCCACATCCGAAATCCAGCAGCTTGACTTCATGCGTGTCCGTGCGGATGAGGATGTTTCCGGGCTTGACATCCCGGTGGAAGACTCCTCTACTCTCGCAGTGTTTGAGAGCCGTGATCAGCTGTAGAATTACATGCTTTGCCATGTCCTCGTCCATCTTCCCCATACGTTTAGAATATGCTGTCAGATCTTCGCACGGTTCGGGGTGTTCCACGATCATTGCGTACTGATCCGGAAGCTCGAACCACTCCAAGAGTTGCAAGATGTTGGGACAGACCGGTGGTGAACCCACACGCATCATTAATGCCACCTCCAAAGGCACCCAACCCTGCATTAAAGAACAATTAGTTTTTCAGAAACACTGAATTCTGATGTACTGTGACACCCAACACATCTGTACTAGATGCTGTACTTATTCTTATGTTTTCTTCAAAATAGAATGTTATGTGCTATTGAGTTTGATATTTTGACATATAAAGAACAGACACATAGTTTTCTGTGAAACTTACAAATTCTGTATACGTATCCCGTTGCACACTACTTTTGGAAACGTACTTGATGGCAACCTGCAGACAAAACAAGAAACTGAGATCAATTCTAAAACAAAAATCCTAAGCGCTGTTTAACAGACGTGAGAAGAGGGCGACTTACATGCAAACCATCAGATAAACGAATCCCAGCATACACAGAGCCAAATCCACCTTCTCCCAGTTTAGGACCTTGTAAATATGGCAGTCCTGCGTAAATCAAAAGCAATGATAGTCTCAGAATGAAATCATAGGTCGTGTTTGAGCAGGAGGTTTTCTAATGTAAATCTCTTCTGTTTGACGTGACACACAATTTATTTTTTGAACTGTAAGGACGGTCTTACCTTCAATGGCCTGGAAGTCTTCTGGGCTGATGGAGGGAGGAGAGAGTGGTTCCACGTCGCTTTCTTTTATGGTCGACGGTCCGGCGGTAACTGGGGTGGACATGCTGGAATGAGATCCATCCATGATGGGATTCATGCCGGAGGTCTCATTGGACAATGCACGCCTCTTCGACGGACGTTCCTCATCTTCTTCCTCACTCTTTCTTTTTCGGGAAGAGTGTGAATTCTGCGAGGCATCTTTAGAACCGGAACATGGTGGAAAACAGACAAATATGGGAAATGTGTCATGTATCATGCGTGTAACAGATCATAGGAGATGATTTTTTTGGACAGTATATTAAAGCGCGTACTCTTTTAGTCAAACAGGTTTGTACTGAAGTTTATGAAAAGCAAATGTAAGTAAATGTGTAAAGAACTTTTGGATGACATACCTCGCTCTCCGTCTCTATAGGTGTTGTGTGTTGACCCCTGTGAGACCTTGCTTGGCTTTGACAGGTGTTTAAGAAAGCATTCAGTCCATGGTTCATCTCCTTCAGACCTTATCAAAGAACTTCTGGTCCTGTAACGCTTCTTCTTATCATATGGAGCTCCTTCACTCCTGCAAAAGTAGCGCGAGCGAGCTGAAATAAGAGTATACACATTATTATGGGTTTACATTTACATTTAGTCATTTAGCAGATGCTTTTATCCAAAGCCACCTACAATAGTTTAACATTTAACACTTTTTCTTTTCACTGTAAAAGTCCTAAAAACACGATCACTTGATAAAAGTATTATGGGATGATGTGTCCTGTAGTGATTTCAGTAAGATTTGGATGTAAACATGATAGAGATCTCTATACACATCGTACACATTTTGTTCGAGCAACAGAACAACTCGATGTAAAAGAATAAATGTCGAGATAAAGTCACTTACATCGCTTCTCAGGTCGTTGGAACGACATTTCTCTTTGGAAAAATGTCGAAAGTTTGGAGAAATATCGAAAGATTCGACGGCAAAACGTCTCAGAATCCGATCAGAGTTGCCGCGAGAATAATTCTAGTTTTGATCACGTGTGCTTTCTATGATGACGTCACAGAGAGCGCGCACGCACACACACACACACACACACACACACACACACACACTACAAAACTCACTTTATATTCATGTATTTTATTTTCATATGTTATATATTTAATGTTTCTATATTTAATGTTTACATATTTAATGTTTCTATATTTAATGTTTACATATTTAATGTTTTTATATTTAATGTTTACATATTTAATGTTTTTATATTTAATGTTTACATATTTAATGTTTTTATATTTAATGTTTACATATTTAATGTTTTTATATTTAATGTTTACATATTTAATGTTTTTATATTTAATGTTTACGTATTTAATGTTTATATAAAATATCTTTTGGATGTGTAAATATGAGAAATAAATTAATTGAATTAAAGAAGCAATGTCAAAACTTAAAAGCTCGTGGATTTAAATAAAGTGAATTTATACTCTTTAAATAAACTTAGATTTCATGGTTATATTAATTATAAAGTTAATAAAATTTGATGATATAATTTAAATTGTATTTTTATAAATCGAAATTAGTTGTTTTAAATATTCAGTAAAGTAAAAATTGTGTTTATGAATGAAAATGATGTAATTATTTCAGTATTTAACTAGTTTAAAGATTAAAACTCTTTTTGTAAATAAATAAAATAAAAATCATAATTTAGTCTCATTGTCACCTGTTTTCAGATCGATATCAATTAATATTAAATATCCAAATATATTTATTTTCCAATTTTCAATTTTAAACTTTATTTATTGTCAATAAGGAAAGTTTAACATTAATTCTTTCTTCTGAAAATAAAACAAAAAAAGTTTATTTCATTTGATTTATTTAGATTCTGGTAAAACAAGAAAACAATAAATAAAGTAAATAATTGTAAAACAATTGTCGAGTGTTTACTGAGGAATCTGAGGTAATTTTTATAACAATTCTCTTTCTTACACAAAGTGAATTTGTCAATATAAAATAAATAAATCAGATGAAGTTAATATTTGCCAATCATGAATAAATGTATATAAATATTTACTCACACAATCTTTCTTTTCTTGACTGTCACAAACATTTGTGTGTTTCAGCTTCTGACATTCTGAGGAGATCTCTCTTCATTTATACTCATCTACACACACCCTTACAGCCAATCACAGGCTCTCTTTCTGTCAGGACGAAAGCTCATTGGTTTAAGGAATGAAAACACACCCTTAAAGCCAATCACAGGCTCTCTTTCTGTCAGGACGAAAGCTCATTGGTTTAAGGAATGAACACACACCCTTACAGCCAATCACAGGCTCTCTTTCTGGCAGGACGGAAGCTCATTGGTTTAAGGAATGAAAGCACACCCTTACAGCCAATCACAGGCTCTCTTTCTGGCAGGACGGAAGCTCATTGGTTTAAGGAATGAACACACACCCTTACAGCCAATCACAGGCTCTCTTTCTGTCAGGACGAAAGCTCATTGGTTAAAGGAATGAACACACACCCTTAAAGCCAATCACAGGCTCTCTTTCTGTCAGGACGAAAGCTCATTGGTTAAAGGAATGAACACACACCCTTACAGCCAATCACAGGCTCTCTTTCTGTCAGGACGAAAGCTCATTGGTTTAAGGAATGAAAACACACCCTTAAAGCCAATCACAGGCTCTCTTTCTGTCAGGACGAAAGCTCATTGGTTTAAGGAATGAACACACACCCTTACAGCCAATCACAGGCTCTCTTTCTGGCAGGACGGAAGCTCATTGGTTTAAGGAATGAAAGCACACCCTTACAGCCAATCACAGGCTCTCTTTCTGGCAGGACGGAAGCTCATTGGTTTAAGGAATGAACACACACCCTTACAGCCAATCACAGGCTCTCTTTCTGTCAGGACGAAAGCTCATTGGTTAAAGGAACAAACACACCCTTAAAGCCAATCACAGGCTCTCTTTCTGTCAGGACGAAAGCTCATTGGTTTAAGGAATGAACACACACCCTTACAGCCAATCACAGGCTCTCTTTCTGTCAGGACGAAAGCTCATTGGTTTAAGGAATGAACGCACACCCTTACAGCCAATCACAGGCTCTCTTTCTGGCAGGACGGAAGCTCATTGGTTTAAGGAATGACACATCAGAGATTTTTATTGGACATTATTTTTACCAACAGTTTAAGTAATCATCCAATCAAACTTCAATCCTGCAATTTTTATGTTTCTGTGCCTGTTTCTTTTAACACCCAGCAAGAAAATGATTTTTATACTTTCATTGCAAAGAATGCATTGAAATATTGTTGGAGAATGTACAAATCTACACAACTTAAAGAGATAGTTCACCCAATACTGAAAATGTTATGATTTTTTGTTGAACACAGAGAAAGATATTTAGATTAATACTTAACTAACTACAGTTCTTGGACAGTTCAGTCCCATTGAATACCATTGCAGAAAAAAATGAAAAGGTAGTCACGATTACCCCAGAACATTCATTGTCATTATCTTTTCAAAATAAGTGATTTTGTGTTCGACAGAACACAAATTATTTTTCCTACTACAGCAGTAAATGTACACAGATTCAAAACAAAGGTGAGTTCATATGTTTCGGAATGAACCATCCCTTTAACCATAGAACTATTGTTACACAATTTATTAAAGTCGAATGTTGAAGTGTGAACACTAACATAAAAAGGACTGTCGGAGATCTTCCGTCTTAAATCAGTAAATGATTTATTACAAAACATTAGACAAGCAATTATAACAACATTAAAAAATATTTATAAAAACTTTTTCCCTTTTTTAATTCTTGACAATTCTGGATAAATGGAAGCAAACCATCAGCACGAGAGGATCTTGAGATGATGGATTTTTACACGGCTGTGAAGAAAACAGCAGTGAGGGTCAAATTTGGGATCCACACCACAGGATTGAAGGTAACACTCATCCACAGAAGTTTGTTATTATAGAGGGACTCAAGATGTCATCACAGGGTCTGCATGACATGAAGCTTTTCATAACATTACTGTAAGTCAAAGGCTTGGTTATTCATAACCATTAAACACATATTGCACTTATGTTGCCATGCCAACGTTTACTGTGTATTCACTTAACATGCAGCATGCAAACGGCTGGCTGACAGTCCAAAAATAAGAATACACAAACTATTAAACAATGTACACTGTGCCTGCAATTTCAATACAGCAGCCTGATGCATACGATTGTAAGAGAAATGTTAAGTTGAATGTGTGCCATTGTGATATAAGTAAACAGCATCAGTCGATTCCTGACAAAATAACATCCAGTTGCACCTTCTCATGCAGCTTATAACAACACGTGTGACAGAAATACCGTCGTGTTTGAGTATCAGCATGAACTACAACAGTACAAGAATGTTTTGGAAGCAGGTCATGCAGATAATTCACATGAAACATCCAGTCTGAAGTGCAGTATTTCTTATATGTGCCTATTAACAAAGCCAACCAAACCTAAAACCTCAACCCACCACCTGTTCTGTGCAGATTCGTCTTTAACTGGTCATACGTGTCCAATCACACAGTAGAAATCCACATGTATAAAAAATGTAAACATTATTATTCCACGTACAAAAGCACGTTGAGTCTATTGAAACTCATGATGCCGTGAGTTCAGTGCACACAGATGAGTTCCAGCTGACAGGTGTGCGGATAATGACTGCATGCTTCACACAACGCAGCAGATCTGAAGCATGTGTTCATCTTAGCACCCGTGAAGTGAGTAAATGAAAATGCATTTTTGGGTTGAACAAAATTGGGTACTTCGGAGTGAAGAAACAATTAGGTGAAGAAACGAACAATATTTTTTTGTTGGAAAGGAACGCAAGTAACAAACCCTTTACAAATCCATAAAGGGGAACAAACCTTACTGCATAAAACATTACCGGGCGATTTTAAGTCTAAAAACAATTTAAACTTCATCTTAAAATCAAGAATCTAAAATCAAATCAAAAAATGGTTTATACTTTTCGGGGCAATTTTGCTCTTTAAAGCTCGTATTTTATATTCCATGGCAGACATAGAGACCTTTATTCCTCAATAAAGATCGTTTTTTAAAACTCCTGCAAGTCTCTGTAGAACACATCATGGGCAGGGCTACATGACAATATGTCAATTTCCTTTCAAATCCGTTTCAAGTTGCAGCTTTTAGATTTTCATTGGTGCAAAAACAAAGTGCTTGAACTCTCGACACACGAAACAGAGTAAAAGCCAACCATTAAAAAAAAGATCATTCAGTGTCACTCTTCAGCAGGTACACAGAACACACAAGCAATCTCTTTTTGACCTAAAGTATAGAACCGATTGTGCATTATAAATGAAAACCAAAATCAATAATCCCTGCTCTAGCTTACTTCTCTTCACACGTATCAAAATACACAAACTCCTTTCTCTCTCTCTCTGCGATCACAGACTGAACTGGTTTATCTCTCTTTCAGTTTGTTCTTTTCTGGACTGTGACGCTTCTCTGACTTTGTGGTCTCGGTGGCCTCATGCACAGCGGCAGAGCTGTGTTGAGTGTCTTTATTTGTGCATTGAGCCCGAAGGTCACTCTTCATGATATTTCCCTTCTCATCAACCTCTTCTTCCTCCTCCTCGTCATCCGAGCAAAGCTGCCACTCATCTGCTTCTTCACTTTCAGATCCCTGCACGGCGATCTGAGGAACCAGTGGATTCCTTCTCACCACGCACTCCTCCTCTGACTGTGTCATCCACATGACCTGGTGCTTTGGCCTGGCTCCGGTGGATGCCCCGGTCTGAGCGGTCTGAGTCTGTGGGGCTCTGTCATCCGGCTCATCGAAGCTTACTTCCTGCACAGCTTCCTGTTTCTTAAAGGAATCCCGGCGTTCGGAGAGATTCAGCTTGCGCATTACGACAATCTGCTCCATACGCTCACCGGACCAGTCCCTCAGTCGCTGTCCACAAAGGTATCCGCTGAGCCTGATGTGATCCACAGTCCCGCAGGCCCCATCTATTTCTGCATCAACTGTAACATCCATTTCACTATGTGGGACCTCAAGCGTGTGCCTGCGGGGGGCGTGAGGCTTTTTGTCGGCGTATAAAGCTCCAGAGAGTTTCTCTGCAGACTGGACTCTCTTCAGCAGAGGGGAGCGCGGAGGTTCGGCGCTACGGGGTCTGACCACGTGCCGAATGATAGTGGGGGGTGAGAGGGTCTTGCCGTGGAATGAGTGATGAAGTGTTTTCGAGATGCTGGGAAGCGGGGAGGGAGAACGCTGGGGGGATAGTGCCTGCGGTGAGGAGGTGCAGGCGAGAGGCGAGGGAGGGATGCTGCTGGTGGATTTACGTCTTCCTACTTTAGTGTAGCGCTGGTTGGCAAGTTTGGACCCGAGGCCGTGAAGCGAGCTGGGACGCATTTGGACCACAGGGGAATTGGGAGAGCTGGAGCATGGTGAGGCGTTTTGGGGGAGGCTGGCATCTGAGGTTCAAAGGACACAAAAAATTTATTTTTAATTGAAGCAATAAAAATCTACACCGAATAAGGAATAGATAATTCATACCAGAAGTGAGGTCTGGGATGGGACTGCGGCAGGGTGTGGTTGGTCCAGAGGAAAGGCTGTGAGTGGGACTGCCCGGCAGACTCTCACTGGAGGACACAGAGTGATGCAGACCAGAGGAGAAACTCCGGCTGCTGTGCATTACCGTGCTCTGTTTGGACAGCTTCTTTAAGACACTGCGTCTCCTGAGTAAACAAAGAGATGTTGACACATGTGCATGTAACTATTCTTCAATAAAACAAACAGAGCTCCACTGACCGATCCTGATTTTCCCTCCATTTGCTTCTCTTACTGCGGCGAGCCATCTTTCCTTTACAGCTGCTTTTGCGTGCTGGCCCGACCTTTATAGACGTATCCTCTAGAGCGATAGTCTGAAGAGACACCTGGTTCCCACTCTTTACACACATAAATCAAAAATGTACATAAAACTTTTACAAATTGTTTGATTTGTAATGGTCATTTCAGTACCTTCAACAGGAGCTCCATCATCTCGGTATGCACCAGACCCTGTACAGACTCTCCATTCACATGAGTGATCAGATCTCCTGCTCGCAGACCCGCTTCATGAGCCGGGCTGCTCTCCTCAACACCCTGAGATAATCAGAGAAATTAAAATACTCTACACATTTAAAGCTCAGCGTTTGTGATTCTGTAACATCACTCACCGAGACCATGTGGTGAATGGTGTAGATGTCACTGGTGCCCATGTAAACACGAATGGTCTGCAGGGTGAAGCCGTATTTCTTCCCGGAGCTGTGGATAATGATTGGGGGGCGGAGTCTGCTGATACTGAGTGACAGGTCTCGATTGGGGGAGGAGTCTCGAGATGACGGGTTGGAGGAAAATGAGCGGGGAGAAATGGAGCGTGCGTGCATGCTGCCACTACCGTCATCTGAAGATGATGATGAAAAGGACAAAAATCTGATTTAAACACTAATGACATAGACGTTAATAATCTAATAATAAAATTATATTAAAGCTTCAGTTAAATATTCAACTTAAATCTAAATCTTGTTTCAGTTTAACAACTATAAAAACATCATGCTCAGAAGGAAGAAGTTACTGTTGTGTTGCTATGGCAACAGAGTTTTGGTCCTGACCTGGCGTGATGATGAGAGAGAGGGTGGACACTGATGCAGACTTGGGGACTTTGCGCCCTGGCGAGAGACGCTGCCTGTCAGGCGTCTCCAGCTGGTTGCCGAAGCACTGAGGAGTCCCTTGTTCCCTTGGCGACGAGTGTTTTGTTCCAGTGCTGTTGCTACGAAGTCTGATTCGTCGCAGGTTGGATACGACAACCTCAGCTGCAGAATTAAAGGGTTTATGTCTGAACACGACTCCGCGGTACCAAATTTAGCACCAACAGTGTCACAAAATGTTCCGGATGTGTCATGCTACAATGTCACGTTATGATGATAAAAGCCAATTGGAACATTGCCAGAGGAAAACTTCTAATCAGATTCCTCAACAGAAGTTATTACTTTTCATTTTTCTAAACATGAAGTATTCAAGTATACTTGAAACCCAGATTTCTTTACAACTTTGATAGTATTCTTTAATAATGCCACAATCGAAACTTACCTTCATCATCTGTAGACAGAGCGAATCGAGGCATTGCCTCCAGACTGTGGGTACTGCTCACCACTAGAGGACTGACAGCACGCTCAGGTTGAGAAGAGCTGGAGGAGGTTCGAGGACGAAGACTACCAGAGATAAAACACAAAGACTCTGACTGCTGCCCGATAAAATCTACGGCCATTTTTCTTTCATGAATATATGACGAAAAACATTTTGGATAAGCAAACACTTAAGTAATTTTTCATGATTTACCGGTCCTCATGTAAATTCAAAACTGTTTTATTTTCTTTTGCAGAAGGCAAAATATATTTTGTTGATAAGCATAAACCAACCACATGATCCCCATTGACTTACTGTATGGATTGAAAACCACATTTATGAAAATAGCTTCTTTTGTGTTTCACAAAAGAAAGAGTCATAAACAGGTTTTGAAAAGGTGCAGGTGGATGAATGACTACAATGGATTATAATTTGGGTGAACTATCCTTTTGTGGGGAAGAATCTGCTACCATTTAAACACCTCCGAGTTGTTTTAAATAAATTTTCCGGATCAAAACAGAAAGAGATATTTGGAAGAATGCAGAGTTCTTGGGCCATGTCAATTGGTCGGTGAAGGTCATGGCACACACTGTAGTTAAGTGAAATGACGTGTTCCATAGTTGGAATTTGTGCTCTGCATTTAACCCATCCCAGTGCACATACATAGTAGGTGAACATACACACACTGTGAACACACAACCGGAGCAGTGGGCAGTCATGCTGCGGCGCCCGGGGAGCAGTGGGGGGACGGTGCCTTGCTCAAGACACTCACCTCAGTGGATCACGAGTCCAAGACTCGAACCACCAGGCCACGACTGCCCAAATTGTAGTGAATACCACTTATTACTTTTATTTGTACTACATCATACAAGATATCTCATCAACAAAAGGGAAAATCATGTCTTGTACTTTCAAATGTAATGTTTCTGTACAGGAAACAGATTGTTGCTTAATAAAGTAGAAAGATACTGTAATATGTAAATTACACATAAATAAACGAAATGTGATTCAACATTTAACTAAACTAGCAAAATAAATTTACAGGGGTGTGTACCCAAAAAAGCATATATCTTTTTAGTTAACTAGTATTGCATGTGGTTTATAAAGAAAAAAATCTAGGTGTGTATTCTCACCTTGCCCTCTGAGCAGAGAGTCTCCTGTCTCCAGTAGAGGCCTGTCGCAAGATCTCTCCATGGCAATGAGCATCTTTCCCTTCAGCCCGGTCCTCTATCTCCTCACTGTGACTGCGGTCAGAAGAGAAACTCAGGTTGGAAGGGGTGGCCAGATGCTCTGTGCTGCTGTACACCTGGGAATGTCGAAAGAAAAACGTAAAGACACGTGATATGATTTCATAGGGTCCCTCAAAATTATGTTAGAATGACAGAAACCAAACCTTGCTAAATCGATTTGACCAAGAAGAAAATCTGCGTATTTCAAGGGAAGACTCTTCATCATTCGTTTCCTCATCCTCATCAGAAGCCAAATGGTGATAGCGTTCAGATCGAGCTACACGGGAAAAGACCACAACGTCAGGGGATCAATAAAAACTAATAACTGCATCTCAATTCCCGAGCCGACATTATCAGAGCTCTTGACTTTTGAATTCTTGAATTATGTGTGTTAAATTCACCAGACTCACTGTCAAAATAACTTGTGTCGTCTTCTGCCTCCAGCTGAGGGATGAATTCAGCCTTTTGACGCAGGAGTCCATTCCAATCCAGACTGCTGAAGAACATGTGTTGCTTCACCTCTGAAGCGCCACCTAAAATTACACATTTCATTTGTTGTTTGGTTAACATAACGTAAGATTATCCCTCGCTCAAGTCAATAGATCAATAAGATAATCAATTATATATATAAACAAAAGCCCAACTATACCCAAGGTCCATAATAAGAGTACCTGTCCCAAGTCTTTCCAGCGGGCTTTGTTTCAGTAATCGTGTGATCATGTCCTGAGCATCTACAGGGAGGGCCTCATCTCCATCAGGCCAAATAATCTCATCTGCATACAGAACACTGTGTATCAAGTCTGTAAAGCTTACTGATCCTTTTATTGGAATCTGTGTCTCGCAGGTTGAAACTGCAGAAACGATTATCTGAACTCACCACTGACCACCTGTCCGAACAGCTCTTCTGGTGTGTCTCCGAAGAACGGAACACATCCCACCAGGAACTCGTACAAGATGATGCCCATTGCCCACCAGTCCACGGGTTTCCCGTAACCTTGCCGGAAAATCACTTCTGGTGCGATGTACTCAGGTGTGCCACAAACCTATAGAGCAGTGAGACAACATATATTGATTCAAACAATCAATCAACAATCGCCCTCATTGTAGCCCCAAATATTTATCAAAATATCTTCTTTTGTGTTCCACAGAAGAATGAGTCTTATGCACGTTTTAAACAACATAAAGGTGAATAAATGACAACAGAGTTTTCATTTTCAGGTAAACTATCTATTTAAACCACTACATTCAAAATTCACTACAACTCAAAAAGATTTTATTCCTGAGTGTTTCCTCACTCATGTGAACAATCATGTGCTCGATAACTCAAACAAGCTCACCTGCTTATCGATGAACTCCCTGGTGTCCTTCTCTATGTGTCCCTCATACAGATTTGTTGTCATATTCATGAGGCCAATTTTGGACAATCCAAAATCTGTGAGTTTAATATGTCCCATGGAAGTGATCAAGAGACTGCAAAGCGTAAAAAAACCAACAATTTTACATAAGTTTTCCAACAATTACATGCAAAATAAACCTTAGAGGTTTCTAAATTTTTTTTCTCACTTGTCCGGTTTGAGATCTCTGTGCACGATGCCGTAGCTGTGGAGGTACTCGAGCGCCAGTACAGTCTCTGCGAAATACATCCGGGTCATGTCCACAGGAAGTGGTCCCATGTTCTTCAGTAAAGTGGCACAGTCTCCACCTGTAGATCAGATTAAAGAATTATTTTACTACTGAAACAGCTACTGTGAATTTGAAGAATAATACCGTCCAGCGCCTGACCTTCCACATACTCCATGACCATGCAAAGGTGTCTGCGTGTCTCAAAAGAGCAGAACATGCTAACAACAAAGGGGTTCTCCGCAAACGTCAGGATGTCTCGCTCCACAAACACCTGCTGTATCTGGTTCCGCAGAATCAGGTTTTGTCGGTTGATCTTTTTCATCGCGAATCGCTGGCGTGTTTCTTTGTGCCGTACCAGATACACGGCCCTGCGGGACAGATGGAAATCATAGCGGGATACATCACAGACCTTTAAACAGCAGGCTGCCTGGGTGCTTCTGGCAGCTACCTGCTCTTCAAGATAACATGATGATGGACTGAGTCTGGATGAGATTAAAGCTGAAGATGAGAGCATCAACTTCAGATGGTCCACCCACAGTCCGCTTACCATCTGGGTAGGGTAGCACCAGATAAGTTCTGACTTAAAGTAGGACATTATGTCCACACTTGGAGGTTAAGCAACAACACAATTTCTTTTTAAAAACCTTTTTGGCTTTTTATACATGAAGACTATTAACAACGGTGAACTCCCTTCAATAAGGGAAATCTCTCGACTGTATACGATGAACCTGCTTGAGTGTGACTTCGAAGATAATACATCTGCTCAAATCACATCTTGCCAGCTAAGAGCGTGTTCTATCATCATATTCAAACCTTGGGCTATGACTTGCTTACCCGTAGGCTCCATTACTGATGAGTTTAATGGTATCAAAATCACTCTCCAGCGGTTTCCTCCGTGGTGGTGTGGGTAGAGATTTATTCTGCTGTGTGAAACAGGAAGAGGTTTATTGTTTGTGACATCTAATGAACTTCAGTGGGGTCAATTTCTTTTTCAGCTCATTTACCTCAGCAGACTCTTCAGAATCAACCGTCAGTGTTGGACCCGAGTCGTACTGTTCCTCTAACTGCACGACTTCTATAGAGACAGTTGAGACACACAGAAAATGAGCCAAAACACAGCGCGTTACTAAACAACATCATAAAATTGACATCAGATTTGCACCATCAAGTGGATCCCTGTTAAGCCCCAGCTGATTGATTATGTATCTGGGAATATCGGTTTTGATGCCCTGGCCGACCTTCGCGTGACCTTCTGCTGCCTCGAGTAGATGATAGAACTCCTCAGGGTCAAACTCCTATAGGAAGATTAAAGGAAGATCAAAGTACACTTGAATTAACTTTAATTAACTATTAAGAATTTCTTTACATTTACAAGACGTCCATGTTTTCACTATTATACAGTAGGGGGAACTGTATTCTCCTCAGCAAGAGTACAGCAATAGACAACACATATTTTTTGTCCAAATTGTATTTTTAAAAGAAATGATCCACATTTAAGATGGGATTAAAAATAAAAATGGACAAAATTTATGATTTTCCATTCATATGTGATCCAGCCCATGAAAACCCAAGTCTATTTTTGTGATTTATTCTAAATAATTTAAATATTATCTTGATGTATTTAATATTGACTGAGTAAGGCCATGTCAAATATAAAAACTATAGTGTTATAATGGCATTATCTTAGAATTTTCGACTTTATCTTATATATATTAATGTATTCACACCTTAGGAAAAATTGGGGGATCAATCAATGTTTATTAAAATGCTGATAAAAATGATGGACAGGCTGGCAAGGGCAGAGTTTATACTTTTTTTTAGATAGTTTGATAATACTTTCCAGTGTCAAAACACAGTTATAAAAGGGTCAAAACACACAGAATTTTTGTTCCTTGTCTCTAAGATACACACAAATTTAAGTGTTCTTTGTTAGCATGATGCCAACTGGCCGCATTTCTTAGACGATCTTAGAAATATTTGGGGGTGATCTGTGCGAAAGCAGTTGAGGATTTTACCAGACACTCCAGAAGTCGTGCAGGACGTGAGATGATGATAAGAATCTTCTTTACCAGCTGAGTGATAACTGTGACCTCTTCACTCTCAGAGCGTTCTAGAGCCTTAAACACAAAAGATACAGAAAGAAAGGTTATGGTTCAGTGGTAGGGTCTTTAATGTCAATTTCATTTTCAAACAAACTATCCCTTTAAGGATCAGAGAGAGAGTAATTTTCTGTTTTATATAACCATTTTTGGTGCTGTAGAAGATGACTAACACAAGCAGACTCCAGGGACAATTTAGAAGCGCAGAAAGTGGCCCGTTTAACCTCCCTGCAAATACGTGCCATCTTAAACAAATGCACGTCATTACACATTCATTAAAACCGGCAGTGTAATGTGAAACCCATCAAACTTTACCCATAGGAATGCAGAGGTCTTTACTTTAAACTGGAATGTTTTTGCTTGTTTAAGTGCAGGAATCTTCTGGCTTGTGGGAGGTAAATGAGGACTACACGTGCACTGCTGCTACAGAATCAAAATCCTATGCACGGTGTGAATTTTAATCAACACTAAATATGGATTTTAATGGACGGCGTATCTTAATATGAATATTTTGTAAACAGTATGAGGATGAGTTGTAGGGTATCACTATTATACAATGCATTTAGTGCAATAAAAATGCATCCCTTATTCAGAGCAACATGTACGACAGACGATACAAAATCAGCATAAATCCGTCTTGAGGTGCTGTCTAAAGGAGATCAACCTTGTTAAGGCGACTCCTACGATAAACTAAACTTACTGCGATTTAGGCATTTGACAACACTGAATAAAACGATGCAGACACGCTATCAAATCAGCATTAAAGAGCCTCATAGCCCAAAGAGAAGTGTGACTCATATTTCATAGACGGCCAAATGCCACTGGAAGAGCGAAACACAGATGCTTCTACCCCAATACTAACGTCACATAAAAACAATGAAGGCAATCTTTTTTTAGCACTGAAAGTCATGATGGCATCTGCGGCTCGGACCGAAAGTGCAATGACACACAGTCGTCTCTTTTTAATGAGGCGTGGATACACAACGTACTTATTGTTTACATGAGCCTCGGGGACAATCAATAATGAATAAATACCATTAATATAGGAGGCCTTGTTTATACTTCTTAAATAAGAAATGGTGACAATTATATATTTTATTTAAGTCATAAACATACTTGTTATTGATCTTGCAATCCACAAAAAATATTCTAATGTCACTATCCTTTTTGTTTAATTTTCATAAACCATTATTATCATTCAATGTTTCACCAGTTACAAATAAACTGAACCAACTTTTTATATCATAAAAAACCCCTTGTTGAAAAAAATATTAGACTATGCACAAGTTTTCTATTTTTAAAAATAAGTTAATAAACCTGCGTTATGGACATGACAAAATAGTTTTTGGGATCTATACAATAAATCTTAAGATTTATGTAAATTAATATGAATAATCGAAAGCTAAAAAAATACAACAAATGACCAGGTGAAAGCAGTTTATAGATCCTAAAATAATTGCTATATTTTTATTTTCATATGTCCATTTATGAGTTAAATGTATGATTACGTGACTAATGAAAAACATGTATTGTAAAAAAATAATGCTTTAAAAATGTAAAGACCCCAAATGTTGACACATGCTATAAGTATACTAAAAACCTTTTGGTAAAAACTGGTAAGGTTGACATGTAAAACTACATGTTTTTGGTTAAAAATAAAACAAACACCAGTTACTGAGCAAGCACAAAAAGTAATATAGTTACCTGCTGTATTATGGTTCAAACCGAGAAAGCCATACAGAGGCAAAAGTTTACATAGTGTTATAATGATTACTTTCTTTAATAATATATATAACTGAATAGAAAGATATATTTTAAATAGACTTACAATAGACATAAACACCTGATTTGCTAACTGTTTTCATCAAATTTCTTTGCTGGCACTAATGGGCTTTCAAAGCTATCAACACAAGTTATCAACACAAGTCATTACATGGCCCAGTGGTCAGAGAGTTGTACTCCTAACCCTAGGGTTGTGGGTTCAAGTTTTGGGCCGGCAATGCCATAACTCAGGTATAATTTATACCAAATCCCCAACTGCTCCCCGTGTGTCGCAGCATAAATGTCAGCCCACTGCTCCGAGTGTGTGTGTGTGTGTTCACGTTTCTTTGTTGTTTTCACTGCTTTGTGTGTGCGCTTTGGGTGGGTTAAATGCAGAGCCCGAATTCTAAGAATGGCTCACCATACTTGGCTTTATGTCACGTCAATTTCACTTTCACATTCAACCAACATTGAACTTCATATCAGCACCGACATATTCGGGTTAACCCTCATTCTAAACAAAAAACCTATGCAGAAAAATGAGTGAACACTGTCAGATCCTTAAAGAACATCAGACTGACACAACAACATACAGACACACACCAAGATACATTTGACTATCAATCTCGCCAAGTTCATGTATAAACATGTACATCAATTGCAGTATGACTGCAGAATGACTGGCTCTGCGCCTGACACAGCTGACTGGGGCTGGTGGGAAACACTTTAATATCCTCGTCTATGAGCACAACATCCACATTGCACCAGCGATCTGACAGCGCATGTCGAGTCTTGCCTGGGGTTGTCTGAACGCTACATAAAGAGTGGGCGTAAGGGTTGCTATGGAAACCAACACCCTGTAGTTGCAGAGATGAGCAAGGAGCTCAAACGGGGAAATCTAGATTTCTAATCAAGACCTAAGCTGCAGGAAACACACGCGTACACGAGACGACACGCACGATTACCCCGCACGCAAACCCTCACGTGTATGGAAATGCACGTGATGCTTAGGGAAATTACCCACGGACGAAGCGAGACAATAACTAGATGCTCTTTTCTTCACATTGTGTATTGTTCTTTACAGAATGAAAGAAATCTGAAGAGTGTTAGTGTAAATCACCCTGGAGAGTTTGAGTCACGTTTCCAACTCAATAGGTGAAGTGGTCACAGGATCTTATGTCTATTAAAGACAGCAGGGGCTGAGCAGCACATCACTGCCCCGCTGATGGACTAAAACATTCGGTCACATCACTGTCAACCTAATCCTCCCATCTCAATGCCACGGCACAAACAGACCACAACAGTCTTCTTAACAACCGACTGACAAAATCAGAAATGGCTTTGCAATATTCACAGCTAAAATTGAGTGAAGTCGCTGTGGTAAAATCTGGGTTTAAATGTTGTTTGAATGTTTATGTGGTGTTTTCAATTTGCCTTTAAAACACATGCAAATGTATCATTCAATTCTGGGTTGACAAAAGATAACCATCTTAGGACATTATAATCACATTACCAATCACATCGACTCATTTGATCACACGGATCACGAGTTCGAGAAATAGATTTTGAATGAAATCATTTTTGCACTGCTGTGTCAGCTCTCACATTCACTTTCAGTGTCTGGAACTGCAGTGTGATTGAGTGGAGGCCGGGCTCATTTACATATTTATGTTTGGGCATATTATTTTATCTATTTTTAATTATTTTGTGTAATTTTGATGGTCAAAGTAGAGGGGGTAAAATGATGAACCACAGGGGGACGATTTTTGGGTTATGAAAAAAGTCAAAACCACATAAATGGAATAAAAATTCCTAAAATAAAAAAGATCAGATTCATGTTTCACCATAGACATCAAACCTAACATTGCCGCTTTACCTCATACAGCAATTTTTCCAGTTTATCCTGAAGCTCTATGAAGTACCGGGATGTGACCAGAGCTTGCTGGGATTTATCCAGACAGTCTCTGGCCAGCTCCACGAGCTGATGCTGAATGAACCCCAGAACTCCATCGCCCAGCGGGAGTGTGCTTTCTAAAGAATAATGTCGAATGATGTCAAACAATCGCTCCTCCATTTGAGCAGTGGCCTGTAGAATCAAGTTACACACGTTTAGCAACACTTACGGTTATTAGGAAGTTCATCTATTTAACGAGTTTAGAAGGTCATACCTTTGGAAACCGCTCCTTGTAGACATGATTTCTCATTATAATTTCATTATCAAATGAACCACCTGTTCGTCCAGGGCTAAAACGATAAAAAAGCAAAACATAAACATTTGTTTTGTGGGTTATAATTTAAATACTGTCTCCTGTACACTTGTATAACATTTAATGTTTTCAAGTATTGATATTTAGTATAACAACACTGAAACATATCTAAGAATTCTTAATTCCTCCGTCACGTCTTGAGTCTCAAAATGTACTAAATGAAAATTTCAGAGTGCAGTGTTCAATTACATCATATTGAATTCAGTCTCACGTTCCCTGACTTATCCTTGAGGGACATTCTTTCACAAAACCACAACACTCCTTTTATTTTAATTAGTGGAGGAAAGCCTGGGAATTCAATATTAGTCACAAGGTCACTGATCTGACAACAGGCCTGACAACAAACTGCACTGAACGTTATTTATGTAATTCATTCTGACGTTTCACATGAGTCATTAGATGTGGGGAAATAAGATTGGGAAACTGTTCTCAAACTCATGTCACGCCACATGAGCACTACTGATGACTCCGAGGTTGCTGTTGTTTTCATAAACTTTCCAAAAATCCATAATCAAGGATGTAAAACAATGAGATACTAACGACTAATCACCATCAATCCATTTGTGCATGTGTTTGTTTACCTGAGGCTACGTGACCGGGGTCGCATAAACGGAGAGGGTCGCCCATCTTCCTCGGTCATGCTTTCAGAACTTCGGAAGTGTTTGAAAAGGAAATGAAGCTCGTCCTGTGTGGGTTGGTATGGAAGTTGGTGGAGTCGTTCTTGAGACGAGGACGATGACTGAAACAACAAGTGCATTACAGCAGAACATGAACACAACTATAATTTGCTAAAGTAAAAAACATATGCTATCACGTAATAAAACGATCGAAAATTTAATAATAACCGGACGGCCAGTAATTCCATAAAATGTCCTCTTTTGTATTTTATACTGTTGTTGTGTGATAAGAATTTTTATCATAGGGTTACAACCAACTATAACCATACTTCATAACATGGGATTTATAAATTCATACTGAGACAGTTGAGCTGGGAGGATTCGTGCCGTAACCAGATGATGGAAGTGAAGCCAAAGACCACCGCCTCCCTTCCGCTCTTGAGACAAAGAACAAATAGCATTTCAGAATGAATATTATAATTCATCAAAATAATGAATTATATGTATACCACTATTGTGTTGACATTTTCCGAATTAGGCTAATAATAACATTATAGGATTTTCAAGATATCTGTGGATTTCTGCATGTGTTTAAGTAAAACTTGTCGTAAGCAGATGCTTTAGTTAGAAACAGATTTGAATTATCAAACAGAGGAAGACAAAAGTCACATCTTGTTAGATGTCAGCTGGACATTTCATGAACAGTATACACAGTCACAGTACTATGTAGGATGAATGCAGCATGACAATAACAGTGTGAAAAAGAGATAGGCTACCTGTCAGCACGAGCCAGGTGGCTGAGAAGAAATAAACAGGGATGATAAGGGATAAATAGATAGAACGTTTAGTTTTGTCTATACAGAAAGAGCCACTTAATAAGAGTCAACTCCACATAATAACACCGTGAAAGTGTTGGTGAGTACCAGGAAAGCTGGTCTAAATCTACACAAGATGAAATGTTGTCTACAAGAAGAATAAGAAGGTCTGTCTACCTGCGGGCGAAGGGGAAGTTGAGCGAGCAAATAGCGGCGGACACATTTCGTGGGCTGTCCAGAGGGCTGCTGGCTGCTGGAAGAGGAACAAGAGGACAATTCAACACAGCACAGTCTTATGTAAGCTGCTGGATTGAAGAAATGCCACACGGTGACTTCAGATGTTTCACAAATCTCATAGTTGAGGACATATATTTTCTTTTTGGAAGAAAAATGTATATAATAACTCCTGTTTATGAGAGTATAGAAGTGTATTTTTAAAATGATTTTCTCTAATCCCAGAGATAGCTGTAAGGATGCCATTCGACAGGTCGATTGTGTGTAAACAGTGTGGCACAATCCAAGCTTTGCTCTGTTTGAGCAATAGTCACATGTCCAACCAATGGCATGACAGATTTTTTGGCTTTTAGTAAAATGTCCATTAGATTTGAAGCGATCTCTCACATAAACTCATGGCAAATTTATTAACAACTCACACTGCACTCACTTTTTTGTTAAAAAAATAAAATAAAGGTTATAATGTACAAAATGTATAATGGAAACATACACGTCTTGTTCACAAACATCCCAATTTTTGAGACTGCATGAATGGAAAGCGAACAACACTGCATGCAAAAGAAAAATATTGATGTGGACGAGTACTGCCCGTGGATCAAGCTTGTCCATTCATGCAGATCTGTGTGTCAGTGTTCTGCGAACTTGTGTTTGTGCATGACAGATATAAAAAAATGAAGTGTACTGCCCCCAAACAACAAACTATTAAAACGTTATATACTTCCAAAAATAATAAAAAATATTTCAAGTTTAAATTTTTTGTTTATACTTTATTTTAATACATTTCGCTTTCATTTACATTTTGTTGTTGACTTTTTGCAATGTAAATATTTTCTGTTTATATATCAAATTTACTTTTACTAGAATTTCAGTAATCCACTTTTTATTTAAATTAAATTTTTGTATCCAGTAAAACGGAAATGTTTTAACAGAAATGTTTTAACGGAAATGTTTTAACGGAAATGTTTTAACGGAAATGTTTCAGCTATAACCTTGTCAAACCCAGACAGCAGACAGACATGGTAATATCAGTGTGCAGGCTGTGACGTGTGAGTTTAAGGAATGTGAGACGTGTATGTTTGTTTAGTTATAACATTTTGGAGGTTTAAAATAATATATCACGAGCTAATTTTACAAACTAAAAATATGACTGTGTAATGTATCATATTCCGATTTTCAAAAATAAAATCAACTTTTTTCAATGTCATGCGGCCAGCTACATAATCAGACCGTTTAAAACACGAATTGAGAAGTAATGCTAACGATCATAGGGGGAAGGTTTAAAAAAGCTTGTGTTACTCCATCTCTACATCAATTCTCTCAACAGTGACTACCCAGCTCCATGTCAGCTGTCCTGTTGCAGGTGTCATGTGACAGCGAGTATTACCTGTGTGGGCAGAGAGAGGTGAGAGAGGGCGGGTTGGCGATGGCGTTCCAACACCAAGGCTCTTTCTATTACTGCTGCGACAGCTGTAACACACACAAACACAGGGAGAGGGGGATTATCAGCAACCTTTCATCCTAATCTAACCCAGCTCAGATCCTTTAAGTCATGTAATGAAAAACTAAACACAATCAACAGTGATTGATGACACAAATGCAGCTCTTCAGGGTTCAAATTATGTTGCTCAGCTGGTTTTAGACAAAACAATGCTGTAATGTCTACAGGCGCTGGCCGGTGTGGCAAGACTTCAAACCGCACAGGGAATGAATTTACAGCGTCAGACGGCAGAGATGGTGTCCTTTAACACAACAGTCATTTGCATTTGTCGAGACTCCCCGGTGATTCGAGTTAAGCGTGTGATATCACACTTATTCATGCAACACCTCTTGCAGAAGAATGCATGCTTTATTTCTGCAGACACAGATTGAAATCAATACACAGACAGACAGCATTTACAACCACTGAGTGCTCACAATCCCATCAATTTAATTTATTAATCCCATTAAAAAAAATTATTTCATTAATCCTATGTTCACTCAGAAACACTGAACAGACCATTCGCCGACCGAAATATTTTCTGCACTTTAACATCCATTGTAATACTGTAAATTATGTTCATAGACCTGTCTATAGTGTACATATACTTTGACATTACCCATCTGTATAGTATGTTCATAGCACACCTGTCTGTAAATCTGCTGAAAATTTTAAATCTAAAAGATAATGTCCATACTTATCTATTCTATATAGTTACATATTGCACGTATATTCTGTATAATTATTGTACATATTGCACATATATCCTGTATAATTATTGTATATATAGCACATATATTCTGTATAATTATAGCACATATTGCACATATATTCTGTATAATTATTGTATATATTGCACATATATTCTGTATAATTATAGTACATATTGCACATATATTCTGTATAATTATTGTATATTTTGCACATATATTCTGTATAATTATAGTATATACTACACATATATTCTATATAATTATTGTATATATTACACATATATTCTATATAATTATTGTATATATTACACATATATTCTCTATTATTATTGTATATATTACGAATATATTCTATATAATTATTGTATATATTACACATATATTCTATATAATTATTGTATATATTACACATATATTCTATATAATTATTGTATATATTACACATATATTCTATATAATTATTGTATATATTGCACATATATTCAATATAATTAGTGTATATATTACACATATATTCTATATAATTATTGTATATATTACACATATATTCTATATAATTATTGTATATATTGCACATATATTCAATATAATTAGTGTATATATTACACATATATTCTATATAAGTATTATATATATTACACATATATTCTATATAATTATTGTATATATTGCACATATATTCTATATAATTATTGTATATATTACACATATATTCTATATAATTATTGTATATATTACACATATATTCAATATAATTAGTGTATATATTACACATATATTCTATATAATTATTGTATATATTACACATATATTCAATATAATTAGTGTATATATTACACATATATTCAATATAATTAGTGTATATATTACACATATATTCTATATAATTATTGTATATATTACACATATATTCTATATAATTATTGTATATATTGCACATATATTCTATATAATTATTGTATATATTACACATATATTCTATATAATTATTGTATATATTACACATATATTCTATATAATTATTATATATATTACACATATATTCTGTATAATTATTATATATATTACACATATATTCAATATAATTAGTGTATATATTACACATATATTCTATATAATTATTGTATATATTTAACATATATTCTATATAATTATTGTACATTATTGTATATATAACACATATATTCTATATAATTATTGTATGTATAACACATATATTCTATATAATTATTGTATATATTACACATATATTCTATATAATTATTGTATATATTACACATATATTCTATATAATTATTGTATATATTACACATATATTCTATATAATTATTGTATATATTACACATATATTCTATATAATTATTGTATATATTACACATATATTCTATATAATTATTGTATATATTACACATATATTCTCTATTATTATTGTATATATTACACATATATTCTATATAATTATTGTATATATTACACATATATTCTATATAATTATTGTATATATTACACATATATTCTATATAATTATTGTATATATTACACATATATTCTCTATTATTATTGTATATATTACACATATATTCTATATAATTATTGTATATATTACACATATATTCTATATAATTATTGTATATATTACACATATATTCTCTATTATTATTGTATATATTACACATATATTCTCTATAATTATTATATATATTACACATATATTCAATATAATTAGTGTATATATTACACATATATTCTATATAATTATTGTATATATTTAACATATATTCTATATAATTATTGTACATTATTGTATATATAACACATATATTCTATATAATTATTGTATATATTACACATATATTCTCTATAATTATTATATATATTACACATATATTCTATATAATTATTGTATATATTACACATATATTCTATATAATTATTGTATACATTACACATATATTCTATATAATTATTGTATACATTACACATATATTCTATATAATTATTGTATATATTTCACATATATTCTATATAATTATTGTACATTATTGTATATATATATTCTGTATTTATAGCTTATTGTACTTCTGGTTAGATTTTAACAGCATTCCATTGTCTTGTACCATATTTATAACAATAAAGTTGAATCTAACCTAAACTAAATCAAGTGTGTACGTTCCCTCCATAGACACCTGTGATGCCCAAACACGCACCCTAGGTAGTCACCACACTAGAAGCGCAGCATTAGTGCACGAGCACACGTGTTGTGTATGAGTGTGTGTTACCTTTTGGATCTCTTGAGCATCGCACCACACACAACAGGACCGGGATCAGACATCGCGAGTACACGTCACACAAAACCCGTCATGGGTTCTCACTGTCCACCGAGCCCGTCCGGACCGGGCCGTGACGTCATCACGCCAGTGTGTGTGTGCGTGTGTGTGTGTGCGGGTTTGTTTCTCTTGTGCTGATCGGACTGAACCATTGAGTTGTGAACGGGCGGAAATGAATCCGAGCTGTCCCGGAAAGCTCTTTGTGTTATGCATTATTCAGCATTGTTTGTTTTAATACTCGATCTTCGCATTTGTGTGTGTTGCTTTAAGAAACACGTGGGGCTTTGGCACACTTGGTATGATCTGTGACGTCACATGTCAACAAGACAGCTCATCAAAACAAAGCTGCTTTAACAAACTTCAGTTTCATTAAAAAAGAGTAAACATATATCAAGTGAACATATAAATGATGTGTGCTCTGATTATTGATCATTGGGGAATCAACCCCTTTAAAAAAGTCTCCCAATATATTAATGCCACCCCATGCCACCCCATGCCAATACATCATCTTAAATGATATTGAAATAAATGTATAAGTCAGAATACTTCAACATCACATTAAGTGTTTCTCGAGATATACATCTAAACACCCTTTTAAATGTGATAAATCATATCTACAAAAGTATTTAAAGGGATGGTATCCCCAAAAATAAAAATGATGTCATCGTTTCCTTTCCTTTAGGTTGTTTCAAAACTAGGATTTTTGTTCTGATGAACATGGGGAAAGATATTTGGAAGAATGCTTGTAGGCAAACAGTTCAGGAATAATATTTTTTCAAGATACAGACACTTCATTGTCATTTAGCCCACTCAGGTTGGTCACAATCATTCTTCCAAATATCTTTCTCTGTGTTCAGCCAACCAAAAATAGTATACAGATGTAATATTGTTCCAAACCTTGTATTCAGGTTTGGAACAACTAGAAAGTAATTTTTGGGTGAACTTTCCCTTTAAATTGAATGTAAAGTAAACCTATATACTCAGGGCTTTTGTTACTTACATCTGTGAATATTTTCATTTTTAATGTGTTCAATAACTCAATCAGTGTCGTATAAACACACGACACCTCTCTCACCGCCACCACATAGTCTAGATTAGTATACTTTAAACTGAACAATGTACGTTTTTGTAGTCACGGCTTGTCAGTCCATGTCAACTCGGTTTTCTAACCAGGCTCCTTTCCATCAATTGTGAATCATTGTGCTACTTTTACTGTTTGTTAAGACAGCTTCCAAACAAAGTGGCTCCACTCGACAACACATTAAGATGGAAATATACTCAATTAAGTCATTTTCAATAAGATATTTCAATAACTATTTGTGCCCGTTAACTTAAAAATCACCAAATATTACATAAAAGCTTGTCACAAAACATGCGAGACCCAATGATTTTCAAAAAATATCGGCCTTCTTTGGTATCAATTTAAATAAAAGAGCTATTTTTCTATTTTTTTTACAAAAGCCTATCACATGCTTCTATGTATTCTATGCTTCTTCATCTTTTCCGGCTACATCTAACTCACTAACTCACTACTTTTCTAACCTACTCACTCTAACAAAAAAAAAATTATATATATACTTTTTGTAACTTCTCTCTCTGTGTAACTCGGTAGCATTGTTGTAGCACTTGTTCACCTATTGTTGTATCGGCTATTTACCGCTTCATTGTCTCCTCGACTATTGTAAGTCGCTTTGGATAAAAGCGTCTGCTAAATGACTAAATGTAAATGTAAATGTCTATGTCAAGACATGCACTATACTACATTTCTTCACCGACACTATTTCTATGTAACTGTTGAACTGAAGGTGAGTACATTTTAATTTCTACGGTGAATAATTTATTTGAAGGGCCAGGCTTATTCCGCTTCAGGAAAGTTTCAATACAATGCTGTCAGATAAACGATCTGTCTTACCTCCAGGGATGAAGGGATTGTAAAGGACTGCAGGGACTGCCTGGACTGCATGGACTCAGGATGATGGGACTCTGGCTGGGTGACAAACTGAAAAGCAAGACATGTTCACATGCATTAGCGCTCAGACTAAGTGCATGTCGTCTGTTGGCGTTTTCTTGTGGTGTTTGGCACATACACTATATTATACTATACTGCTAATCAAATTGCTTTGATTAAATTTAGTTGAATGGTAAGATGGTACGGATGTTTCTGAAATGACAGAAATGAAACAAATGAAATGCAATGAATGAGTTAGTGAAGAGATCAATGGGGTTTAAGTGAGGTTTATGATGTTTGTTATGATCGGGAAGGAAGGAAGGAATATATTACCACGTAAAACCTGTTGTAGACCACCTGGCATTACATCTCCTACCCGTAAGAAATGACTGAAATAGTCATCCTCAGAAATCTTATCCATGTGACAGCCCTAGGCTTTTCTAGAGGCTCTTCTCCGTCTGTGAGTCATTTGTGTGCTTTGGAGTTACGTCATTAAAGTGATATTTTACCCCCAAATGAAAATTCTGTCATCATGTACTCACCCTCTTGTCGTTTTAAATCTGTACGATTCACTTTCTTCTACAAATCATAATAAGATATTTAAAAGGATGTTGGTCCCTATGTTGCCCTTTCACTTGCATTGATTTTGTGAATGGGCACTGAAGTTGGTCGATTGCCAACATTCTGCAAAATCATACAGGTTTGAAATGACAAGAGCATGAGTAAATGATAAAACAATTCCTTCTTGGTTGAACTGACCTTAACAATTTCTCGTTACATTGTAAAAGCTAATTACATTATTTTAAAAATAGGATGTTTGCATGTGTGCGAATACGCAGCATAGTTTATATAATCCGATATCTTTTTGCTTTTGCTGATGATTATTAAACGGGTTATAGCTGATAACCATCATAAAATCTAAAATGTCCACTGTTTCATCAACAGTTTTCCATCTGGTCTAGCAGGAGAAGCCCGCCTGCCAGCATATCTGCAGTAAATTATACTTTAAAATGTGACCTTCGAAGTTATGTTCCGTTTACAGCCATCACAGGGCTCTACGATCATTTCCTTTCCCAATGAGTACATATGCTTCTAAATGGAATAAAATTTGGGAGCATAGAGAAAAAGTATTTTCTGAAAACGTGTTCATAAAATAAATAAATTATTTTATAAATATACTTACAGCTCTCTATCTGTGCTCATTTCTGTGGGTTTCAGTAATATGTCAGGGAACTAATGACAAAAGTAAGTCAGAGACTGTAAAATCTCTGTTGACGTGTCCTTGAGACATTCATTTCTGATTTTTTACAAACAACATAAGTCCCATAATTATCTAATATTTACATCATATTATTTAGTTTTGAATTTTCCGAATTTACCATGTAGCTGCTCATCAATGATAATCGCAATTAAAAACTGAAGGTGAATAATCAACAACTATGAAATATATAAACTATTGTGACATAACATATACTGCAAGTACAAAATCAAATATTGACCTAGATGCAAAAGATATCATTAAAAACAAAATTCATATTTTGTTCAGCTGCTTTTATATGTTTTATATGTTTGAACGCGTATAGGTTTTATTTTCTTTTCAAATTAATGATTCAACTTCAGGACCGTAAATTATCATACTTTTGGTAATACACTAATCTGATTATTTATTTAGATAGGTAAAATATAAAAAGGCCTATGAATAAAAGCACAGCATCTGTGTTTCAGTTGAGCATATTACATGGCAAAATTTAGGGATGCACAGAATGGTCGTCAACTTAAGTCATTCGGTCGTAAATAACTAAAATCACTTTGAGAGTTCTTCAGAACAGGTGCGATGACCGAATGGTTTTTACCAAACAATAATGTTTTGGATGACGCTGTCAAACAGCAGCCAGCATAAAGAATGAGAGGTGTGCTCTTCATGGGTCTACTCACTGTGAGATATCATTTTCTTTTCCTGTTTACTCAAGCCGTCATATCATCATCACACGTCTATGAGAACTTGGACAGCAATCTTTCACAAAGTATTAACTTTGCAGGAACATGATAAAAATATTGTTTGAAAAGTTGTTGAAGAGTTGCCATTGGTGACGTTGTAGTAAAGCCAGCATATTGTAGTTTGTTTAAACCTCCTGTTAACCTTTTACTTTTGGTGATTGCATATGAGCTCACAAAATAGCAAGTGTTGACTTGAATAAAATTAAACTTTATCAACCGCAGAGCTTATTTTTTTATGATCTTCCAAGTCTATAGGAAGAATCCAAAAGCTTTTGGCCTAGGGAACCAGTGCATTGCTAACAACAGGTTTGGCCTACTATTTAAATGTATGTAAAGTTCAAAGTCACAGGGCAATAGAATCACACTCAAAGCAAAATAAATGGAGCAAATCAAAATGAAAGAGCACAGAGTTGCATGACGGTTAAATGCATGTTTAGCTCCAGCCATGCATTGATCATCATGACCTCGATGAGGGTTATGCACGTTTTTACTACTGGCACTTGCAAGACTATGTACTAATATACCTCGGGGTTTTCCAAACTATGCACTGAACTTTAATTGCATTACAAACTTGTATATAAGTGACCTAAAGCTAACTGGAACGTTAAATATGCATGACTGTACAAATAGGGCTGGCACCGTCTGGCAGTTTGTATGTGCCCGCCGCACATTGAAACGGATAGCAACGAGTGCTGCAAAAGTGCGAAAGATGTTGTCATGGTGAGGAGAGAGAACTGGAGATGACCGAACTGTGATCACTTCCCCCTGTTCTCAACAATCTGATGCTATGGCGTTTCCAGCCATTCTTTCCGCATCTGCCCTCCAGTTGTGAATATACGGCATGGATAAACATGGCAAAGTGAATTTGCTATAATTCTTTGGGTAGAAAATCCGTCAGCATTAATCCATTTCGGAGATGGTTTGCTTGAAGAAAGGCTTTGGATGTGCGCTCCTACACATTGGGATTGAAAATACAGTGGGTTGTAGGTCGGCTATATTCACTCGGAGTGGGAGGACAGGGTTGGAGAGCTGCAGTGATCATCTCTAAAGGCAGGCTAAAGGAAGTGTCAGAAAAGCAGGAAAACATTGCGAGAACGGCACGAATCCGATAATGCAAGTGTGAGAACACTTTGACTTCTCACTAGGAGAACCTCATAGTAGGAAGAGATTTAGGTGATTTGGGAGTTCATGCACATGCCATTGAACTGTAATGTGATGTCTACATTAATGATACAATAGGATGTGGATGAAATCCAATAAATTGACATATGCCACTGAGGAAAAGTAGTAAGGGCCATTCCAATGGTCCATGGGAGTTAATTTGGAAAAAGGAAACAATATATAAACATAAGGCAGAAAGAGAAGCCAAGCAAAATCAGTCATAACAATGAAAGGTGAAAGTTGAATATTAAGCATTCGTGTGAATTAAAGACAGCTCCATTTTTAAAGGCACGCACCGTGTGTTGTATGCGCTCGTGATGGTTGCCGATAAACAAACCCAATGGATGTTTTTCGTCTCAAATGATCAGTTTCATACACAATTGTTTAATAATCAAAATCAAAATATGTCTTTTAAATCCCACACATGTCCACGTTACTTTAGTTGAATACATTACTGCACACGAATACGTTACTTTAGTCGAATATGTTACTTTAGTCGGATATGTTACTTTAGTCGGATATGTTTCTGCAGACGAATACATTACTTTAGTCGGATATGTTACTTTAGTCGGATATGTTACTTTGGTCGAATACATTACTGCAGACGAATACATTACTTTAGTCGAATACATTACTGCAGACGAATACATTACTTTAGTCGGATATGTTACTTTAGTCGGATATGTTACTTTAGTCGAATACATTACTTTAGTCGGATATGTTACTTCAGTCGGATATGTTACTTTAGTCAAATACATTACTGCAGACGAATACATTACTTTAGTCGGATATGTTACTTTAGTCAAATACATTACTGCAGACGAATAAAATACTTTAGTCGGATATGTTACTTTAGTCGGATATGTTACTTTAGTCGAATATGTTACTTTAGTCGAATACATTACTTTAGTCAAATACATTACTGCAGACGATTACATTACTTTAGTCGGATATGTTACTTTAGTCGGATATGTTACTTTAGTCGGATATGTTACTTTAGTCAAATACATTACTGCAGACGAATACATTACTTTAGTCGGATATGTTACTTTAGTCAAATACATTACTGCAGACGAATACTTTACTTTAGTCGGATATGTTACTTTAGTCAAATACATTACTGCAGACGAATACATTACTTTAGTCGAATACATTACTTTAGTCAAATACATTACTGCTGACGAATACGTTACTTTAGTCGGATATGTTACTTTAGTCGAATACGTTACTTTAGTCGGATATGTTACTTTAGTCGAATACATTACTTTAGTCGGATATGTTACTTCAGTCTTATATGTTACTTTAGTCGAATACATTACTTTAGTCTAATACATTACTGCAGACGAATACATTACTTTAGTCGGATATGTTACTTTAGTCGAATACATTACTTTAGTCGGATATGTTACTTCAGTCGGATATGTTACTTTAGTCGAATACATTACTTTAGTCGAATACATTACTGCAGACGAATACATTACTTTAGTCGAATATGTTACTTTAGTCGAATACATTACTGCAGACGAATACATTACTTTAGTCGAATACATTACTTTAGTCGAATACATTACTGCAGACGAATACCTTACTGCAGACGAATACATTACTTTAGTCGGATATGTTACTTTAGTCGAATACATTACTTTAGTCGAATACATTACTGCAGACGAATACATTACTGCAGACGAATACATTACTTTAGTCGAATATGTTACTTTAGTCGAATACATTACTGCAGACGAATACATTACTGCAGACGAATACATTACTTTAGTCGAATACATTACTTTAGTCGAATACATTACTGCAGACGAATACATTACTGCAGACGAATACATTACTTTAGTCGGATATGTTACTTTAGTCGAATACATTACTGCAGACGAATACATTACTTTAGTCGAATACATTACTTTAGTCGAATACATTACTGCAGACGAATACATTACTTTAGTCGGATATGTTACTTTAGTCGGATATGTTACTTTAGTCGAATACATTACTTTAGTCGAATACATTACTTTAGTTGGATATGTTACTTTAGTCGGATATGTTACTTTAGTCGAATACATTACTTTAGTCGAATACATTACTTTAGTCGGATATGTTACTTTAGTCGAATACATTACTTTAGTCGAATACATTACTGCAGACAAATACATTACTTTAGTCGAATATGTTACTTTAGTCGAATACATTACTGCAGACGAATACATTACTTTAGTCGGATATGTTACTTTAGTCGAATACATTACTTTAGTCGAATACATTACTTTAGTCGGATATGTTACTTTAGTCGAATACATTACTTTAGTCGAATACATTACTGCAGACAAATATATTACTTCAGTCGGATATGTTACTTTAGTCGAATACATTACTGCAGACAAATACATTACTTTAGCCGAATATGTTACTTTAGTCGAATACATTACTGCAGACGAATACATTACTTCAGTCGGATATGTTACTTTAGTCGAATACATTACTGCAGACGAATACATTACTGCAGACGAATACATTACTTTAGTCGAATATGTTACTTTAGTCGAATACATTACTGCAGACAAATACATTACTTTAGTCGAATACGTTACTTTAGTCGAATACATTACTTTAGTCGAATACATTACTGCAGACGAATACATTACTTTAGTCGAATACATTACTTAAGTCGAATACATTACTGCAGACGAATACATTACTTTAGTCGGATATGTTACTTTAGTCGAATACATTACTGCAGACGAATACATTACTTTAGTCGAATACATTACTTAAGTCGAATACATTACTGCAGACGAATACATTACTTTAGTCGGATATGTTACTTTAGTCGAATACATTACTTTAGTCAAAAACCATGAATGCGTCACTTCCGTTAGAATACGTTACTTTAGTAAGAATACGTTACTTCCGTTAGAATCCGTCACTTCAGTTAGCTGTTTAACGATGCATTTACATTAACACACAATGTAACACACAATAT
>CM065662.1:5236283-5248783 GCA_033220385.1 Triplophysa yarkandensis | reverse complement strand
GTATGCCAATATTTTGTGGGGAATTCAAAAGAAATATCAATATCTTTTTTCTTCCACATACACAAAATTAAAAAAGAATATTCATTAATGTCAAAGCTTTAAAATGTACTGCTTCTTAGAGTGTTTCACGTACGTGAACAAAAATGTACACAAACTGATTCAACACAGATTTCTGTTTTAAAGTTATGAAGGGTTTGCATGTTTGACAACACAGAGTTCAAATGAAATGAGGATGTTAAATGAGTTTCAGGAGTCAAATCCTGATTACTTTAAACATGATTTTATTCTAAGACACATCAGGTCTATGAAAACACATTTTGAAAGGTGTTCTTGATAGCTGTCTGATGGCACTTTCAACCCCCTGCACATGAAATAAACCAAATGGATCCATGTCTGTGTTCACACGAAGGTGAAGTTCTTCCTCTGTGAAATGTTAAAAGGTGTGTTCATGTTTTTTCTCATGAAGTGAGAGTTTCCCCTGTTGCTCTCGTGTTGTGGTTTGTGGTGATGCACTACTTGACATCTTTCTCTGCCCCAGAAACAGACACAGAGTTTAACTCTTGGCGTGTCTGTAGTCTTCATGACTTCCAGCCCAGCGGCTTTGAGCCGCTCATATTTTTTTCTTCTACTTGAGTTTGTTGTTTTTCTGCATGTTTTTGAACCCTTATCATGATGGAGATGAAAATGTTTTGGTTGGTGCTGGTTTTTTCCATCAGTTTGGTCGAAGGTACGTCAACATTTTTTTTTATCTCATTGCATCTGTTAAACGACACACATACATACACTGCAGAGGAAGACCATATGGGGATTCACTTGGTTTTACAGATGATCAAGATTAATTTGATAGCCGACTGTGTGATAGACGGTGTGTAGATTTTATCAAAGATGTAAACCCGACAGCCGTCATTCAGCAGACCGCCATTAAACAACTATAAACCACAGGATGTAAACAATTTAAAGGACTGTGGCATTTGTATTGCAGATGTAAGCATTGCAGTAAATGCCTACAGCTGATGTTTTTGCATGAAATTACATCATCATTTTTATTTTATAATTATTTTATATTTTACTTTTAAGCAACAGGTTGCGAACCTACAACCAGCCCAGAGTGTTTTAAAAATTCAACCGGACAAGAAGAGGACTTTACCTGTAAATGGAAGGACGGAAACCCTGAGCAGAATCCAACCTACACCCTCTACATATTGTGAGTACAACCGATAATCAATATTTTAACAACAGTTTTTATGTCATGTAAGAAATCTTTTTCATTTTACATGTTTAGTCATGGTTTGAAAGTCAAGGCCTAGTGGTAAGAGAGTTGGACTCCAACCCTAGGGTTGTGAGTTCAAGTCTCGTGCCGGCAATATCATGACTCAGGTCTCTTTGAGCAAGGCACCGAACCCAAGACTACCCACCGGGCGCCGCAGCATAATTGTCTGTCCACTGCTGTGAGTGTGTGTTTACTGGGCGGTGTGTTCAGTGTGTGTGTGTGTGTGTGTGTGTGTGTGTGTGTGTGTGTGTGTGTGTGTGTGTGTTCAGTGCTGTGTGTTCTCACTTGGCGGTGTGTGATCAGTGCTGTGTGTGTGTGTGTGTGTGTGTGTGTGTGTGTGTATGTGTTTGTGTGTGTGTGTGTGTGTGTGTGTGTGTGTGTGTGTGTTTGTGTGTGTGTGTGTGTGTGTGTGTGTTCAGTGCTGTGTGTTCTCACTTGGCGGTGTGTGATCAGTGCTGTGTGTGTGTGTGTGTGTGTGTGTGTTTGTGTGTGTGTGTGTGTGTGTGTGTGTGTGTTCAGTGCTGTGTGTGTGTGTGTGTGTGTGTGTGTGTGTGTGTGTGTGTGTGTGTGTGTGTGTGTGTGTGTGTGTGTGTGTGTGTGTGTGTGTGTGTGTGTGTGTGTGTGTGTGTGTGTGTGTGTGTTCACTACTTGTGTGTGTTCACGGTTGGCATGTGTTTTTTTTTGGTGTTTTTGTATTAACTGTTTTGTGTGTGCACTTTGGATGGGTTACATGCAGAATACAAATTCTGAGTATGGGTCACAATACTGTATGTCACATCAATTTCACTTTCACTTTTTATTGTTGTATTGCTTAAAAGTGTGTATATATATTACTTTACCCAAATACACACTTATAAATAGTTTAATAATAAACTATTGTTAAAATGGTCTTTTTAGTAGCTGTATGTATGCATAATAACAGATGGAACACACAAGCTCTCAATAGATATATATATTGAATATGTTTGTTAAATCTTATCATGATTTATTCTGTGTAAAGGGACAGCGCAATGAAGCGTTTTGCTTTGCAATCAAACACCAACCAGACAGAAAAATACCTTCTCTTAGAGCAACTAGGAACCATCTCTAGAAATATGGAGATATGGGTACAAAGACGAGTGGGCAATCTTACATGTAATTCTACTAAAATTAAAGTCATCTTTAAATGCTTAGGTGAGTTGGATGCATTTGTTCATAAATGTGTATAGTGGATCATTGCATATATTGTTTTATTGTTTAATGGCTTTTTTACTATGTATTTTGGTCTAATAACAGCTAAATACAGCAAACCTGAGATAATCAACATGACAAGGTCAGCTGGCATACTGAATCTTACACTGAGTAAAACCAAGGATAACAAAAGTGTTATATATGAGGTCAGATGGAGGGAAAGAGGCGCTGAATGGCAGAATGTAAGACATCTCAGAAAATGTGGTTGCATATTCCGAAATGACTCTGTCTTTGTGCTAAAACGATGAGTTCTTGTATTGCAGGAGACATTTGAAACAGAGGACAACACTTTCCAAGGTTAGAGTTTTTATCTGCATATTTTGCAATGCTTTAATGAAAAACATTGTTATATTAAAATTTCAGTTTTGATGTTATTTAGAATAAAACTAAGAAAACTGGACATACTGTAAAATACCTGAACTATTCTTATCTGAATTATCTTTTTAAATCATTTGAAATGAAAGTTAATCATTTTTTAATTTAAATCATTTAGAATAAAAGTTTGACTTTACCTACAGTCTGTTTTTGTACTGCTCATATTAATCTTTTTATAAACACATATACATAAAATCATGTATTTAAGAAAACGTGAAATGTATTTACCATTTGGAAATCATTAAATTCTTATATATATCTAAATATATAAATTAATTTTGTGTTTATAAAAACCTAAATCAATGTGCACAGGACACACGTATATATATATTATATAAAACAAACTTTCATTCTGGATGTGATTACTAGTTTAAATGAATTGTTCACCTAAAATAAATATTCTGTCATCATTTACTCAACTTTGAGTCCTTCTAAATCTGATCGAGTTTATGTGTTATTTTAAAGATATTTGAAAGAATGCTTATAACCCAAACATTATTGGACCCCACTGAATACCATGGTAGAAACACTTACTTTATTATTTTCCTATTCTGTTAAACAAAAAAAAAGATATTTTGAAGAATGTAGGGCACGTAGTCAACTAAGTCAAATAAAAATGATTAAGAATACATTTTTTGTTTTGTTGATAATGAAACATTGTGTTTGTAGATTTCTACACACTTCGACTGCAAAAGCAGACAGTTTACCAGGTCCAGTTGAGGCGTCAGGCCAAACCGCTGTTACCTAAATGTGATTCACAACAAGTCCTCTGGAGTGACTGGAGCATCCCGGTGGACATTCCCATAGGTACGAAATTCAGGGCATTCTGACGACAGAGCACAAAGAGCTTGGCTTGCATGACAAAAGCATCTTAACAATGGGTTGTCTGCAGCTTTAACCACAACTGAAGCCACGTTTTACACTGTAAATGTTAACCAAGACTTGTACAAATGTACAGTGTGAAATCATGAAACTTCAGTATCTGACATCAAATAATCTACAGCCTTCCTGTCTACAAAAAAAAGAAAGAACCAATTCTTACAGCTCAGATTGAATAAAATGATTTTTAGATCAATTTAGTTTCTTATGCAATTCTATAAAATTGTTTAGAAAAACATGTATAGAACAAAATAAACATCCTGGTATTATTATCATACTTTGGTACATTTGAAAAAATGTAAAGCTCAAATGAAAGTTTGTGACATTGAAATGTTTTCTGAAGCTGGGACATTTCAGGATCTCTTTCAGTAGAAATATCTAAGACGCATGAGATTTAAGTAAAATATCCTTTTGCTCTACACTTAAGTTTACTGATGTCTTAGAGAATTGAGATAGTAAAGAGAGTTATTCTTTCTTGTGATTTGGTCCCACCTTTTGATAGAAATTCGCCATCCACCTAAAGTACGCTGGAAAGAAACACAGAATAACCATAACAGGGATCTTCATCTCACATGGGATGTAAGTATCTAAGGACAGATATTTATTCATTGGTGGCTTGTTAACTGGTGTTCAATTGATGCTCAAATGGTTTTTTATTATAGGCCCCATCAGCTGATGAATCTGTCGGAGGGGTGACGTATAAACTGAACGTGTCAGTTTGGCCTTGTGATGAACCCAAAATGCTTAAACCCGTAACTGTCAAACGAACCCTTCAAACCTCGATAACACTTTCTGAAACCTCTGTTTCCATTATCGCTGTGAACAGAGTCGGGAGTTCACCTCCTCAACTGATCATCATTCCTGCTGTAAAACATTTAAACTGTAAGTGTGTTTCACAAACACAAGTTTGTAAAAACCCTGGAAACACATTCTGTCTTTCTCCTGATTTCCAGACTGCACTAATCATCAAATAATGAATACAACCAAAGCCAAGAAAACCTGTTTGGAGTGGTACAGGTTGGCCGACGGTAAAACCAGATCGCCGTCTGTAAACACCTCACGCGAGAAATCATTCAAAGACATTGAAAAAGGTATCATATTGTTATAATCCCTCCGTCTGATATTGAGATACATGCGTCGCGTTTATGCACACGTGTCTGATGTTCACCCCAGAGGTCGAGCAGTTTGTTCGTCATTATTACTTTCTTCACTCCAAGACCCGAAAACTTCAAACGGTTGCCCTGTGTCCTTTCTACTCTCAGGAAGGAGGTGCGTTCCCAATAAGCGATAAGACATCTGCATCTGTGCACCTCATCCTAACGTTTGCATTTGTTCCAGTGCCAAGTGATGGTCCAGACAATGTGGTCCTTTCGAACGTGACCCACGAGTCGGCGGTGGTGAGCTGGCTTTCCATCCCTGTGGAGAATCAGAGAGGGTTTCTGCAACAGTATCTCATCTGGATAACTGAAAAAGACAACACAAGTATGGTTGTTGTATCAGCATCAAAATAAAACATACACGAACTGAAGAGTCATGCTCTCGGTGCTTCTTGTTTCAGCGCATTATCAGTTACCAGCAAATGAAACCAGTTTCGTGATCAACAACCTTCAACCAGGAGCCTCTTACACAGTTTCTATTGCTGGACGGACAAACGCGGGTAAAGGGCCCAACTCCACTGCCAACTTTGAAACGCCATCAGTTAGAACAGGTATTGATCGTGTGTTCTTCTATTGTGAGTAAACTTAATGATGTGTTCAAGGAAATGTGTTCTTTCTTTCAAGCAGGTTTATCCTGGCAGAATCAGACCATCCTAAGCGTCTGTGTGATTGCCCTCTTGTGTACGTTTTTCTGCCCGGTGACTGCCAGAAGGTAAGATTCTCATCTGAAATGATATCAATAATCATATATACCATCGTATCATATACACAAACTGATTGGCTCGCATGATTATGACAAAATGACATTATTTAAGGGATAGTTCACCCAAAAAAGAAAGTTCGGTCTTTGTTTCTTTACTCTTAAGCTGTTAAAAAAGAAGATATTTTGAAGAATGTTTGCAACCAAATAGTTCCGGGGGACTATTGAGTACTATAGCAGGAAAATAAACTACAGCTGGTGTCTCACATCACTTAAAATATTTTCTTTGCCGGTCAACAAAACAATGCAATATGTAAGTCATGGTCTCAACTAAGATATGTACACTTAAAAAAGATTCTTCAAAAAGATGCCAGAAAAAACACAATTGCTTTGTTTTCCCAAACATAAATTTCAAAGGTTTTATAAAAATTATTTCCTCCTTAGCTTTTTATTATCCAATAATCCTTTTTTATTACAATGATAGTATATTCAAAATGACTTGTATTGTATTATACTTTAATCTTTTATGGAACCAGTAAGCCATAAACGATGCTTCTATGGCATCTAGAGTCACTTTTATTAGTGTATATTGATAAAAAATTACTTAGTAAATAGCCTGGAAACTAAATAAAATGTATGGAATTAAATGTCACTTATGTGTGTTATTTTGTTTGTGTGGTCGGCTTAACCAATTCGGTGTTTGGGGTGGAACTACCTGATTAAATATACTGTCCAACATTTAGCTTTATAAAAATGACTAAAAGCATAAGTGATTGTACAACATAGTCTCAAATGGATTTCTAACAAGTGTAAGCTGTGATGTTATGTTTAGGAGCGGGGCGGGTTAGGCCATTTTCTGTAATGTTAGGTTTAGGAGCAGGGTTAGGCCATTTTCTGTAATGTTAGGTCCAGGAGCAGGGTTAAGCAGTTTCCTGTGATGTTAGGTTTAGGGGGGGTTGGCAGTTTCCTCTGATGTTAGGTTTAGGGGCGGGTTAGGCATTTTCTCCTGTGATGTTAGGTCTAGGAGCAGGGTTAGGCATTTTCCTGTAATGTTAGGTTTAGGAACAGGGTTAGGCATTTTCCTGTAATGTTAGGTTTTGGGGGCGGGGTTAGGCATTTTCCTGTGATGTTAGATTTAGGAGCAGGGTTAGGCAGTTTCCTCTGATGTTAGGTTTTGGGGGCGGGGTTAGGCAATTTCCTGTAATGTTAGGTTTAGGAGCGGGGTTAGGCAATTTCCTGTAATGTTAGGTTTAGGAGCAGGGTTAGGCATTTTCCTGTAATGTTAGGTTTAGGAGCGGGGTTAGGCAATTTCCTGTAATGTTAGGTTTAGGAGCAGGGTTAGGCATTTTCCTGTAATGTTAGGTTTAGGAGCAGGGTTAGGCATTTTCCTGTAATGTTAGGTTTAGGAGCAGGGTTAGGCATTTTCCTGTGATGTTAGGTTTTGGGGGCGGGTTAAGCATTTTCCTGTAATGTTAGGTCTAAGAGCAGGGTTAGGCATTTTCCTGTGATGTTAGGTCTAAGAGCAGGGTTAAGCATTTTCCTGTGATGTTAGGTCTAAGAGCAGGGTTAGGCATTTTCCTGTAATGTTAGGTTTAGGAGCAGGGTTAGGCATTTTCCTGTAATGTTAGGTTTAGGAGCAGGGTTAGGCATTTTCCTGTAATGTTAGGTTTAGGAGCAGGGTTAAGCATTTTCCTGTAATGTTAGGTTTAGGAGCAGGGTTAGGCATTTTCCTGTGATGTTAGGTTTAGGGGCGAGTTAAGAAAGCAGAGCCTGTTGACATTCAATTTCGTCAAAATTTCACAAACTGCTTTGAGAATGAATGGAAATGCAGGACTAGTTTTCCAGAAATTGTGAACTTTTAAAAATGTAAAGCACTTGTTTATTTCATAAATGATTGGAAGTTAAATAATTGAAGGTCTTTTTTTATAAAAATACCTAAGAAAAGGTCAAGTATATGGAAAAGTGTATTTCATTCAGTAATTATACTAATATTAACGTGCAAGTAGTGCACGTGTTTGTGTACTAATAGGGCTCAGGACTAACTTAGCCCACTTTCTAGTATATAAAAGTTAACTTTTTAAGGTAAAAAAAATACACTAATAGCACCTTTCTGTGAACTTTCATTTTCTGAGGGCATTCATGTATAAATGTTCTGTGGTCTATTTGTCCGTTAGGTTTCGAAGTAAACTGTTACCAGTGGTACCCCGTCCTGTAATTCCTAAAACAGGATCCAGTTTTCCACCAGGTCAGGTCAGTTCCATAAACGGATGAAGAATTTCAATAGGTTTTCTTTTAAACCTTCTTAGTATTTGTAAACTGGGATTTTGAGCCAATTTCAAAAGCCCCAACGCAGGAAAATGTGGTGAGATGTCATAGTCAAAACATGTCACATCAGCAAACTTCCAATGACATTCTTCAATAGCCCTAACAGTATAATAACAAAGCATGGTTTGTAAAACATAAGAAGGATGCGTACGTTATGTTAACTGTGAGTTTATCCTGTAGGATTTGAACCAGCTGACGGAGGAAGTGCATAAGGTCGATCTTCTTCAGCTTGAACAGATCAACCAAGCCAGAAAACACACAACCCCTGAAGAGTGCACTTTACTGCAAGACTTTGGACTCGTGGTGTTCGAAGAAGAGGAGGAAGAAGAGGAAATTACCGAATTAAACTCTAGGAAATCGTGTTGCTATCCGAATCCTAGTTACAGAGGACAGATGCTGTGTCTGCCGGAGTCGATCCACATGACCGAGAACATTTATAAAGAGAATGACGCCGAATCCACATACAGAAACGGCCTGTTCTTTGAAACGAGACTCCCGGAGTGTGATAAAACAACATTATAGTCTTGACAAAGGGCCCGATTTGTGACAAATAAACCCAATGACCCATATGCCAGTGAAGTCTCTGAAAGTTTCTGACATTTCTTTTTGTGTTGTTAAAGTGCATCTGAGACATGACACTGGAAATAACCCATTTCTGAGAACGCTGTTAGATTCTCGGCAGTTGATGAGGTTGCAAGTGCCTTCACACTTTAACGTTTGTTGTGGTCAAAGTGACGTATTCTTGATCTTCATCATGTCTGCATATTAAGCTCAGTTTGTGTTTATGTTTAAGTACATGCTATATCTCTGTTCATCAAAGAAAAAGTCCTTGAGTACTGTCCATAATGCAAATAACATACGTAGCGGAGTTTTATATTACACTTTTTTTCATTGTGAGATGGGAAAAGTCACTTCAGGTACTTGAGTGCAGTCCTTTAGTACAGACACGATGTGAGCTTAGTTAAAAGGTACTCTCCATTAAAGGACGCCTAACGTCACTAAAGCTTCCTCCTGCGAAATATAGCCAAGCTAAGCTTACAGCATCACAGCTTCTTCATCATCGGTTTTGGTTATTATGAACCGACTAGCAATTGCAAATGTTATCTCAGTGATAAATGAGAAGGACATTTTTTTGTATATTCAAAAGCGATTCCCAGAGACAGTCCAATAATGAAATGGAGACAACCCAATATGTTCAATATCAATCTCAATATTCAATATCAACATTTACATTTAGGCATTTAGCAGACGCTTTTATCCAGATCGACTCACAGGATTCGAGAAGACAACGAAGCGTTAAACAGCATAGACAACAAGAGGTGAAAAGCAGGTGAAGGTTTTTTATAGAGAGTCAGCAGGTAAGGAAAGAAGTTTCAGTGGGTTAGGTGTAAACGGAAAGATGAATTTTTAGATGTTTTTTAAAGGGGTGATAAAACACGATTTCATTTTTTTTAACTTCAGCTAGTGTGTAATGTTCCCGTTTGAGCATAAACAACGTCTGCAAAGTTACAACGTTTAAAGTTTTAAGCAAAGGGAGATATTTGCTTTTAAAGAAATCCATTTCTAAGGACTACAGCAAACGGCCGTAGGGACTTCACCACATTACCCCAGGGTTTCTGACGTCACTAACCCCAGTATTTACATGAATCTGGATGGAATGGAGGGCTTTCGGGGCTTCTTGGGCTTCCTTAGGTTTCTGAGCTTCCTCAGGTTCCTTCATTTCATTTACTGGAAGTCTTACCATCAACAGGATGGACAGAGGGTATTCTGGAAGAGGACTGGTCTTCCTATCTGAGCTTCTTATATGTTCTTCCTCCAATATTCTTTTATTAGATTAGATTAGACTTTATTGTCACTGCACATTGTAATGAATGCCTTGCTCAAGGGACTCAGTCGCGGTATTCCAGCTGGTACCGAGGCTCAAACCAGCAACCTTCGGACCGCGAGTCCAAGACTTAAACCACCAGGCCACGACTGCCCCCAAACCAGGCCACGACAGCCCCTAATAAGCAGTAAGTACAGAATATATATATGTAATATGTACAATTATAATTATATAGACATAAGTATGGACACAATTTACAGATGTAAAATACTCAGCAGATATACAGACAGATGTACTATGAACATACTGTACAGATGGGTTATGAAAAGGGTATGTACACTATAGACAGATTTATGAACATACTGTACAGATGGGTTATGAAAAGTGTATGAACACTATAGACAGATCTATGAACATACTGTACAGATGGGTTATGAAAAGTGTATGTACACTATAGACAGATCTATGAACATACTGTACAGAGGGGTTATGAAAAGTGTATGAACACTATAGACAGATCTATGAACATACTGTACAGATGGGTTATGAAAAGGGTATGTACACTATAGACAGATCTATGAACATACTGTACAGAGGGGTTATGAAAAGTGTATGAACACTATAGACAGATCTATGAACATACTGTACAGAGGGGTTATGAAAAGGGTATGTACACTATAGACAGATTTATGAACATACTGTACAGATGGGTTATGAAAAGTGTATGAACACTATAGACAGATCTATGAACATACTGTACAGAGGGGTTATGAAAAGGGTATGTACACTATAGACAGATCTATGAACATACTGTACAGATGGGTTATGAAAAGTGTATGTACACTATAGACAGATCTATGAACATACTGTACAGATGGGTTATGAAAAGTGTATGTACACTATAGACAGATCTATGAACATACTGTACAGATGGGTTATGAAAAGTGTATGAACACTATAGACAGATCTATGAACATACTGTACAGATGGGTTATGAAAAGTGTATGAACACTATAGACAGATCTATGAACATACTGTACAGATGGGTTATGAAAAGTGTATGAACACTATAGACAGATTTATGAACATACTGTACAGATGGGTTATGAAAAGTGTATGAACACTATAGACAGATCTATGAACATACTGTACAGATGGGTTATGAAAAGTGTATGTACACTATAGACAGATCTATGAACATACTGTACAGATGGGTTATGAAAAGTGTATGTACACTATAGACAGATCTATGAACATACTGTACAGATGGGCTATGAAAAGTGTATGTACACTATAGACAGATCTATGAACATACTGTACAGAGGGGTTATGAAAAGTGTATGTACACTATAGACAGATCTATGAACATACTGTACAGAGGGGTTATGAAAAGTTTATGTACACTATAGACAGATCTATGAACATAGATAAAACATTAGGAAGAGGCTGAGATTGGATCATTTGGACCTCTTGCTCAGATGTTTACTGTCGTCTTCCTCAAATTTTCTTTTGTGGGAAACATGTCCGCTCCGCAAGGCATCCGTAGAACCTGAATATATGGGAAAAACACAAGTAAAGTGAGACAAAAGTGAAAAATAACACAAACTGGTTGTGTGAACCTATGCCATCATATTACTTTGTCTTGCCAATGTAATTTTGTACTAAAATAATGATGTGAAATTCACTTTTAGTCTCTTATTAACATTTACATTCTGAAATGGGTTTTTGATTTGTTTTCGTTATTAATTGATAATAAACTTGAACATTAATACAAATATTTCTCGATTCAGACATTGTTTTTGTCCTGTGTATAAACAATTATAAAGTTTTACTGAAATATACAAACAGTGTAAGAGTTTAAAACAAACATTAAAACATTATAGATAAGATGAAAATGTGTTATAAAATTAAAAACATATTTTTCAAAACAATCAATGAAAAACATACACAAGATGTTTAAACAAGAATATCGTGTGATGTGACATGATGCCCATTAAGAGTCTTCTGACCTCTGATGGATATTGTACATTTGACCATTTATTACAGGTCATTTTTGTGATATGAGAAAAACAATATTGACATTTTATATGCATGAAATGTTTTATTTGCTTATTATTTTTTATAGGGAACATATAAGCTTCCTACAAGAGAAATCATTTCAATTAGTAATGTCTGCTTTCGTCACAAGATGGCGCCAGATTGATAATTAAAATACACATCCATCAAAAGTTTAGGGACACTTTTTATTTAATGATGTGAAGGTAAATGCTAAAGTTTTTAAAATGAAATTAATAGTTTGGAAAAACGTGCCATAACAAAACTTACATTTTCTTTAATAAAATAGTTTTTGGAAATCTATGATTTCGGATATTGAAGAAAGAAGAGAGAATAAGATCAGAGAGTAAATCACAATCAGAATCACAATCAGAATCACAATCACAACATCAATCAGTACACAATGTAAAGTGACAAGACAATTAACATAAAAATGTAAGTTAAACACACCATGATGGAAATGCAATATTACAGAGGAGCTTCATATAATCAAGATGCTATATACAAAACAGGGACAACTTTAAAATCATAACTATATAAAAAAATATAACAAAAAAATATCTGTGCAAATTAATTACTGAAAATGATCAAATATAACATGTTTACTTCAGTTTTCATTCCCATACATAATTTCATTTTAAAATAATTTTGATGTCATTTAATATTATATTATTTTTTATATTA
>CM065662.1:5218783-5233783 GCA_033220385.1 Triplophysa yarkandensis | reverse complement strand
TCATCATCATCATCATCATCATCATGTGTTTGTGTAAGCAGAAGTTCAGACCAGACCAAAAGAAACCGGATGTGTCTCAACATCTGGTGTGCTCCCTAACTAGACAACACTTAAGGGATCATTAACTCGGTAACATTGTTGTGGCACTTGTTCACCTATTGTTGTATCGGCTATTTACCGCTTCATTGTCTCCTCGACTATTGTAAGTCGCTTTGGATAAAAGCGTCTGCTAAATGACTAAATGTAAATGTAAATGTAAATCGTGATGATGAGGACAACCTTGAAGTTGTTACAAGATTTTATTAGCTGTTTATCTGTGCTGTTCACCCTAATATATCACAGTTATGAATGTCATGAATGTTATTGTCCTGAGATAATGAGAACCGATAACTCTTTTATTTTTGATACGCGATACATCGCCCGATAAATATCCATCCTAAGCATGAAACAAGAGGCAAACCCATAAAGAACAACGGATCTTCTTTTAAAACTTCTGAAAAGTTTGAGCTGGTCTCTGATCTATAGTATCTATGCATTTCTATGGACAACATTTTGTATAGAATCGTATAAAATAAGACGTGAATAAATCAAGAGAAGATTACATCCGTTGTGTTTAGTGTCATGGATGAGAAGTGCTTTCACAAGCAGAAATAAAACCTCGGCCTAAAGACATCGACCTTTATTAGTCGACCGATAATGATACTACTTAACAATAGCATTTATAACGGCCATCCCTAAACCAAACCCTTATTTGTCTTGCGCATGACCGCACATCTTAAAAACGATTAGTATGGTACACTTTAGTACACTCGGTGACGTGTTATAAATATACAGCCTTATTAAAATGATGTGATTGAAGTGTGCTTTCTAACACATGTATGGCATATAAACATCATCGTAATAACATTTGCGTTTGGTTTCAGTAGCGGTTTGACGTGGCAGATCGGCTTTATTGACACAGATCCTGATTGTCCTTCCGGACGAGAGAAAGCGAGCTTAGATTGGTCTCCCATGCCCCGAGGAGCTCAGATATCCCTCTGTAAATATATTCTATCTCTAACAGACATTGCCCCGTAATTGGGTGTGAGGATCACACCGGCCAGATGTGAAGTTTTATTTCGCTGTGCCATAACCCCGGCGGGTGATTCTCCTTGAGAGGAGTTATTCGTGCCCCTTGTGCGTTTGATGATGTGGGACGGACATTACGCCAGTCCCTGTTTCAGTATTTGGGGATTCTAGAAGACGTTATGAAGTGCAACGGTTCGTTTGGGAACAATCAGATGTGGCAAACGAAGACCTCGGAGGCTGTGCGACCTTTTAAATTGCTTGATATACACTTTTCACACCTGCATTGCTTTTCCCAGGTGTGTCTCGGATAAGCTTCCCGTATGCCGAAGTGATTAAACATTTCCAAAATGTCACTTTGGCCTCCAGGGTCGGGACAGAACGATGCGCAGGTTTTGTTATAGACGTGACACAGGTGTGACTTCCAGCTTTTTGTGGATGGGAGTTGATGCTCTAAAGCCAGGCCTGATCCAGATTTGACGTCCTCCCCGGATCGAAGGGTGAAATTTAACGAGAGATTATGAGATGTACTCACTTGCATCAGCCTTTTCTCTTTGGCAGTGGGTTTCAGCTGGCAGGGCAGAGGGTACACGTATAAGAGTTAAACTGCGCCAGAGAACGCTGCCGATCCATCCACCGAGGATGGTGTTACAAGGACGAGGAGAGAATGCGAGGGTTTGCTGAAATTGTAACTATAGCTACAACACGCTGTGACATAACCACCAGTCGCCAATGAGCAGAGGCGGCTTCTGCACCGCTCTCTGATATCAATTTCATATTCCTGGAAAATCACTGACTTGGCTCTTTACACGCCAACACGGATCATTTTCTTTCCTGTCTGTTTCATTTGAGATTTTTCTGTAAGCAGCACTAAACAAGCGTATGGTCAATATTCAGCATTGGGTTTTGACACTGCAGTTATTAACGCCGGTGCTCTGTGTGGCATTATGGGAGTTCTTACAGCAATGCATTTAATTGCATTCGGCCACAGAAACACAAAGCTAGCGGGTTCTCATTCGCATGCTTGCATAGAGACCGTTTGGCTCCTTAGAGATGATGAGTATTCCCTAGAACCTGAGGCCTACTATTATTCCATTTCTTCGAATCTTTAGACGGTTTGTCTAAGAAAGGCACGATTCAACAAGTTTTCAACGACTCGATTGTTGGTCATTGGTATGCGAAACATATCATATTTGACGATCAGTTATAGATGTGAGATTTAAATCAAACAACATAATGTCTCATTGCTCAGCTATAGCTTCAAGATGTATTAAAAGTTCCGTAGTAAAGTCTATATAATAGATGTTTGACAATACTTGTGTATCTATTCCCCTTGAATTAACGAACCACATTGAATATCCGGACACTAAAAACATACAGTACGCAAAAACACACGTATATCCCCAAAAAATTACATGGAGTCTGTGAAATGTAACAATATGTAGAAGACGTTTTAAAAATGTATTTGTTTTTCAGAATAACTTCAATGTGTATCTGCTTACTACTGACAAAATTGGCTGAAGCTTGACTTTGCTAAATTTAAATCAAATTGCATAATCTGGAAAGATAGAGCTGGAAAGATAGAATGTAAGGAATTTATTACATATGGAAATAGATATTTCTCTTCTCAACAAATCTAAAGAATATTGCAATATTTTATTGTAGGAATTAAAATACGACTGTTTACTTTCATTAGTTGTGATGATGCTGTCTTGTGTTGGGAAAAACATATATCAGAAGGATGTTAGTTATCTAAATTAAATATATTTTAATAAGCTAAGTTAACTTTAATTGAAGCATCATATCACAAGTTATCACATTTTAATATCACACTTTACTGCGTTATAATTTTGTTCCTCGTTGTGAATAAAATATTGAAAATCGATGGCTTGTTGAGCCACAAGAATTAATTGGATGTTACATGTTTAATGTAAATCTTTTAAAGATTACTTGCATGGATGAATCAATTACAATAAAGATTGCAATGTTCTATAAAAATTAATAACCGTGAGTAAGGATAAAGAGAGGTTCAGGTTTTATAGTCATGTCAGGTTAGTTTGGTAACCCGGTTACCAGCTCTAAACTTTACCCACTGACAAACTATACTCCATACTCTTGCTGACAGTGGGAAACAACCTGGAGTTATTCTCTCAGATCAGAAAACCTCATTTTTCTGATCTCATGTTGACTTGGTATCAGGATGTGGTGATGGAGAACCTCTCACCAGCCTTTTAGGAAGGCCGTGCTCCTCTATAATCAGATCCGGCTATGATTTCCCACACTTGACCCTGCATTACATGCTCGAGTACATACTTGCTGAAATTGACCCATATCAGCTCAAGAATAATGAAACTGATGGGATGAGGAACTGAATAATGCAATGTTTCTTTTCTTACCACATAGGGAACAGCCGCTGTACAGCGTCAAGGCGCACGTTTTCCAGATCGACCCGGCCACTAAACGTAACTGGATACCGGCCAGCAAACACGCTGTGACCGTCTCGTTCTTTTACGATGCCGGCAGGAGCGTGTATCGCATCATCAGCGTGGGGGGGACTAAGGTGAGAGACCTCGTCTTAACTATCTACTTCCAGTTTCATTCATCACAAGACATGTTTCTGTTGTTGTTCGATGTAATGTAGGCCATCATAAACAGCACAATCACACCGAATATGACCTTCACAAAGACATCACAGAAATTTGGCCAATGGGCAGACAGCAGAGCCAACACGGTTTACGGCCTGGGATTCGGCTCAGAGCAACAGCTTCAACTGGTACTTTTTCATTGTATTAAAGTTTGCTCGATATAAAGATTCCTTCCTGAAGATCTCACTCTCCAGTTGTTTGAAACCTGTATACATTTCTTTGTTTGGCTTTACATTGAGAGTTATTTAGAAGAATGCTTGTGACCAAACGGTTCTTGGACCCCATTAACAACAGTGAGAAGACTAGAAATGGTGGTCAAAGTTACCCCAAGCACATTTATCAAAATATCTCATTCTTTAATGTTCACCAGAACAAAAAATTACAGTATAGTTTTTCCTGCTATGATAGTCAGTGGGGTCCAAGAACTGTTATAAGCATTCTTCCAAATATCTTTCCCTATATTTAGCAGAACACAGAAATGTATACAGATTCGTAAGTCAATGGCGAGTAAATGATGAAACTTAAGCATTTTGGGTTGAACTAACACTGAAGTATTTTTATGTATCAATGTACATAATTAAACTTAATTTACTATAATAAACTTGTATATCACTTTTAGTTTTCAGAGCAGTTCAAAGACTTGAAGGAGGCAGCTCAGCTGGTCCGGGATAAATCCCAGGAGAAGTTCGAGTTATCGAGTCCTGCTTTAAACATTACGAGCCCTCAGGTAAACCCATCCGTTTCAGCATGCAGTAATGATTATAAATAATAATAGTAACTGAACTAACAATAGACCCGAGGAACGCTTGACCTTTGGTGATATGACACTTACGCTTGATACGGCCTGTCAATCAGAAACTAATATATACAGAATCTATTGTATTATATTGAAATGAAGGATTGATATGATCTACTGATTTTGCCAGATAAAGCTTGATGAATCGTTTGGAGAACATTGGCTGTGTTTACAGGTTTTCTGAATGCTTTTAAAGCGTGTGTGTGTGTGTGTGTGTGTGTACATTGTCAAAGCATGTCTTCACATGCCAGGTGGAGACACGGGTTCAGTTATATAACTCTCTACGCAGGGTCTCTGAGAAGTGTTGTTCATGCCCATGCCAGTTTTATACCCATGATATTTTTGTTTCTTCATTGTGATTTAAAGTGTGTATTCAGTGAGCCATTAAATGTGTAATAGTAAGCGGGACGTATTGACAGTAGTGTTATATAATATACATAACTGTGTCTTCAGAGATTTATAAAGACGAAATGATATGGTCGATTTTAGGTGGTATTTTAGGTCGAGTTGACACTTATTGTACACTTATTTTATTATGAGTTTTCAGAGTTAAACTCGGCATATGTGCTTTAAGAATGCTGCGGTTATTAATAATACAATGTTCATGAAACCAGTGAGACTGATTTAAAATCTTTATGGCCAAATGTTGTGTGATGCTTATATGACTGAATGATGCAATGTGTCATATATTCTATATTCCACATTCCCAATAGTATGTGTGTGCCCTATTCTGAAAGGTTTGGCAATAAAATGAAAGACTAATCGGGATTACATTTACAGTTTAAATATTTATGTTATAATCTTCAAAAGCTTCAATTTCAGGCGTATATTTTGTGCTCGTTTCTGTGCATTTCGGCAGTATGTTTAGGCATGAATACAGCAGTAAATTAGAGATTGTAAAATTGAAGTTATTCATTTCGGACTTTTTATTAACAACATAACTTAGAAATGATTTGTTGTTTACTTTATATTATTCAGTTTTGGATGTTGAGATTTGACCATGCAGTGGCTTCACAGACAGTCTAAGGACAAACTTTATGTCAAATGGAATAGATTCTATACTTCTATCCTTCCTTATATCAGGATGTCTGTATGGTGGTCAGTCTTGCTTTTAGATTGTTAAGGCTTACACTTTTGGTGCTTTTGCAAATAGACATACATTATGTGTTCATCATAGTGATGTCAATGAATCGATTAGAATAACCGCAGCCAGAATGACAGTTTTTGTTATTTATGTCTGTGTATTGTGTATATAAATGTAGTATTTGTAAATATTTAGGAAGCGTTATTGTAAAATTGTAGAAATATTTAAGAGGTAATTGGTTTTTATTTTGCAATAATTAAAATGTAATTAAAAAATGAATTGTATATGTTTATATATTTTTGTTAAAGGAATGTGCTCATAACACAAAATTACTATACACACTACACATGCATATAATACGTCAGATGGATTAATCACGATGAATCGCTTGACATCCCATCATGTACAGTACAGTACAAGAGCAGTATTTGTTTTCTATGAAAACAGATAACAATTCTGAAGATATCATCACGTATATATGCAAGTATCCAAACTTTTCTCTAATTTCTCTCTGGATTAGTGTTTCATTTGAATTACATAGTGTTGTAAAGTGATCCAATATCAGCTTCACAGCCCCAAGATAAAGATGTTGCAGAAATCTGTGATTCCTTTTTTGAAATGCAGGAATATGTGATAAATAATCCACAAAGCTCTCAAGCCATCGATGGTGCAGTAAAGTTCTCTTCTCTTTAAATCTTCTGCCCTGTTAAATATATTATATACACAGCATCTCATGCTCTGAGCTTTCCCATCAAGAGCTATGGAGAAGACAAACAAGCCGTCGGCTGGAGCGCTCGGATTCGAAGTAGAACATCTTCCTGTGGGGAATTCCGAGTTTGAGATTGATAAATTATGAAAGCGTTTCTGAGTGCTCAACAGAAACAGCGCATGTTAGAAAGACCAAGTCTGGACTTTCAGAGAAGCCAAAACTGTGTGTTCTTTCAGAAATGTGTTCTGGGTTCTCAGATGAACAGCGGTTTGGAATAAACTAATTTAACTTCTTTCAGTTTGAAATCACAGAACATGGCCATATGTTGCCTTGGCGCTGATGTTCTGCAGACTGCTCAAGGTTTGCTGCACTAATTGAATAGAAATGCCACGTTGAAAGGATGTGAGCCACATTATTTGGATTTAAGAGATGTTTTTAACACAGTTTCTGTATTCGCCAATGAAGAGAAAGGTTATAACGGCATGGATTTAAGGGTTGCTTGATATATTGTCGGAATCTGAATTGGCACATTGATGGTAGAAGTTGAAATATTGTTCATATTGGCCATCACAGATGTGATGTCTAATATATTGTATAAATCATGTGTCTGTGTGTAAGACAGGCTCCTCCACTGCTCGATGTCAATGGATCCAGTGAGGAAAAACTGTTTCGCAGTAAAAGTGCTGATATGGAGCAGTCCATCGAGAAAGAGCAGATGAGGAAGATGCTGTCTGAAGGGTAAAACATCCACATGTGCATCTTGAGTTTTAAATGTCTTTTATTCATAATAATTTTTTCTATACATTAGCGGAACATTTCAATTTGTTTTAAGTAGTCATTGAATACACAAATCCCATGGGATTTTTTGCTTTGGATTTTGCTGTGAAAACCAATAAAATATTTGAGGGTTGTTAAGGTGCCATTAGTCCTGCAGTCCAGCTCTCATTTCCAACCCTTTCCTGCCCACTCCTCACTGTCCTATCCCATTAAAGTCAATGGAAATCCCCATACAATAAAAGATAACATTGAAAAAAAACAAGGCATATTAATTTTGTACTCACAAGCACATACATTAATTTATATTTAGAAAATATTTATATATAAATTCATATTTACCAACGCTTATTAATATAAATAAATATGTTTTCATTTAAAAAATAGAATTTTACAAATAAAAAATTATATTTTAATTCTTTTATTTCCTCAAATATGTACACATGTACTGTATGTGTTTATATATACAAAATAAATATACACAATACACAGTTATGTTAACACACACTTTTGACAGCCCTAAAATATTTGCAAAAGCATTTAAATCATCATATGAGCAATTTCAACGTTTTACTAAACCTTGATGATTGATTCCACATTTAAGAAAAATGTTAGTCTATGCACAAGTTTCAGAAAAAATAATCTATAAAAATTTATTATGTATGTGAAAAAAAAAACAAATAGCTTTTTGGGAGGTTACAAAGGTCGAATTTTTGTGAATTGAAATGCAAAAACCAGAAGCAAATAAGAAGGTAAATTCGTTACTATATTTTCACTTGTATGTGTCTATTTATGAAGAAATCCTTAAATAGCCTTTACTCCAGGCTCTTATGCACTTACAATTAAAATTAAAATTTGAACCACCAAAAGTTGACATATGTGCTAAAAATGATTTTTTATCCTTCATTCAAACCTCGATTTGAATATTTATAAAGCGTTTTATTATAACACATTTTTTTAATATTGTATAGTGGCAGTTACACAAATCAGGGTTATAAAAACGTAATGTGTCTCAAATGATGGCATAGGACCTCAAGAACTCCAGGTCATATATTAGTGTTTAACCACCTTGTTTTACTGACCATATGGTGCTTCTAAAAAGATTTTCTGTCCCAGTTTTTTCCTACCCTAGTTGTGGACGGTGCAGTATTTCCCTCTCTCTAATATTCCTTACACATGTTACTAATCTACATATATTTCACTTATTCATTGTTTTATAATACAGTTCAGACATTTTGCTGTTGTGTTGTGGGTACATATGTTTATGACCTCACTTCCTCACGCATGTTGATCTGATCAGTACGCCTGACATATTCTTCTCTCTCAGTAGTTTTCTGGGTTAACTGGCAGAGAGTTAAATGTCAAAAATGTACAGATAAATGCATTCATACAGTCACAACACTGAATAACCTCATTGTTTTTAACGTGTTTTGATCCTGAATCAAACCCTTAACACATGCTCATTCTGCCGTCCTAAAGGCATGCTTAACCTATTTACTCATCCTCATGTCCTTCTTTGAAAGACTTTCAGAATTTTGATAACCAAAAAACATTGACACCAATTGACTTGTAAAGACACAAAACCATTAAAACGTTTTTCAAAAAATCTCCCTTGTGTTCCAAAAAATAAGAGTTATGTACAGGTTTTGATTTGAAGCGGATACAAATTATGTAATATTTTTTCAGCTATGCATTTTTGAAAAAATAACTTTTGTGAGAAACACTTTTTAGGTGTAATATCTTTTATGAAACAGTGTGGAAGGTCACCCTACAAATTGTAATCACTCGAGTCAAGCACCTTTAACTCTGCAATATCTCTAATATGCTGTAAAATAAATGATAAATGTTGCGAAATAATTCAAAATGAAATAAAACCATGCATAGCTCCTTAAAAATCAGCTTGACAAAAAGATGTGTTTACCATCTGACATTGGTTTAAGGGTCCAGAAGGAACTTTATAGAAAGTGTAACTGAAGCCTAGATGTTTGTTTGTTCACAGGTCAATATGTGAGATGAGCTCGGAGGCCGAGCTGTTTGCTCTTCGGGAAAGCAACGCAAAGCTGTTAGCGGCTCTCCATGAAGCCGGCAGCAGCATCGAACAATGGAAAAAACAACTAGCCGAGTATCAGGAAGAAACTGATCGACTCCGAGAGCAGGTAAAGAGCTTTCTGTCAGATGTTTTCTGATTTATATCAGCCCAACCCTCGACTCTTAAAACAATGATTTATTTATTAATAAGTTTTTCTTTGGTTTGTTTTGAATATTTATATAAGATTTTAAAAGGATAGTTCGCTCTAAAATGAAAATTGTGTCAACACTTAAATGTCTAAACCTTGCCGAGTTCCTTTCGTCCACTGAACACAAAAGATGATAGTTTGAAGAATGTTCGTAACTGAATACCATGGAAACAAACTATATGGGCCCAAAACTGTGTTCTGCAGGAAAAAACTCATACATGTTTGAAATGACAAGAGGAAGACGAAATGATGATCAATTTTTAATTGTAAAGACTTCTTGAAGTTGTTGCAGTCTTTAACTCACTATTTCTCTTTTATCTGACTTCTTTAAGAAAAGCGTTTACACATGAATATGTTGATGTGTTTAATAGTTCCGCTGCGTATCACGCAAACTGAAAATTTCCCCTTCGGCGTACTTTTACATAAATGATTCTCAACAAATGCTTCAAGGTCTGTTGAAACGAACATCAGCTAGGTGACATATGTAGTTCAGGTCTCACGGGAGTGCGTGAAGGATATTTATAGGGGAAGACAACACGCGTTCATCGTCCGGAACGGGAAAGACAAATGACCCGGGGGAAAATGAGACCACTAAGTTTTTCACGAACATAAACAGAAAAGCAGTTCAGAGATGTGATGCTGGTCCACCGTACAGTGATGGCCTGGTTTCATCTCTTTATGAGTTTGCAAGCGTAAATTAAAGACACATTCAAAATGAAAAGCTCACCAAAAGAAGAATCATGGGAAATGTTGAGAACTGTGAGTTGGATCGTTATTTATACCTAGAAATATGCCAAAAATGTGAAACATTGATATTGTGATTTATTGATTTAACCGGTGAGATTGCAGATGGTTTATATTTCAGGTTGCAGAGCTGGAAGCTCAGAGTGCCGTTTCGGCCTCAGGCGAGAGGGGGAGCGAGGAACTCGCACAGTCTATAGAAGAAATGGAGGCCCTTATAAAAGCTAAAGATGAGGTACAGTGTCCAAAAACAAAATGTCTAAACATCATAATCAACACATTCATTGTTAACGTTTAACTTGTGTTTGTACAGGAAATAAGAATTCTGCAGGGCAAGAAACCAGACGTGACTGATCTGGAGATGGAAAGAGAAGAGACTAGCAAAAGAGTGCAGGTACAGATTGAGTGATATAAATATAATTTTAATAGAATAGAGAGTGAATACTTAATCTGTAAAATAGGATTTGGAGGAGAAGAACGCAGAGTTGCAGGATCGAGTGCACTCAGCAGAGAATGCTTTAGCATCTTCCGTGGACGCCCGCAACCAGGTGGAGAGTGAAGTGCAGAAGGTCATCGAGACTTTAGACGTCAAGATTTATGATTTAAGTAACCTGCGTGAGAATTTAGCCAAACTTTTGGAGAAATGAATGCAGCAACAGCTGCAGCAAAGCCATCAGAAAGACTATTATAAGGCAGAATCTGGAATCTTCCCAGCTGCTTAACTCGCACAATTCAGCGGTTCATCACGGTACTCGGCAGATAGGACAAACTCAAAAGGTTGCATGACAGTACATTTAAGACAACATTGCTGATTTGCTTCCACAATTTGCATTTAACAGATGTTTCTTACAGTACAATGCCTAAAACTACAATAATAAGTGCTTTTTCTAGACAGGATTCTGACCTGATGGTACTCGAGATAAATATAGATTAGATGACATGGACTTGTGATAAATCCGTGATTCGGTCATGATCTTGATCTAGTTTTTGATATGTAGAGGTATTTTGGACAGAACGTTCTGTAGACATATATTCTATACCGTGTAATGTTTGCGATAGTATTATTCTTTGATGCATAAATATCTCAGTATTTGAAGACACCAGCATGTCTTATTGGGAGACATTTATCAGGCTGTTATATGGGGTTTAATGGCTTATTGAATGACTCGGGCCATTAGCGGATTCTCTTACATGCCTCGTAAGGCTTGCTTTATGTGGGGCTGTGCACTTGACAACTACAGCAACAGGGAAATATAAGCACATAGTTCCAACAAAATATTTCTAAATCAACCTTTATAATAACTCATTCATTGGTTTACTGATGTGTTGCCGCTTGTGGTTGAATATGCAAGTATTTGTTGCATAAAGCCTGTTTATTTAATAGTCCAATTTCCTTTTCACTACCAGGATTTGTTCAACACTAACGGCAAAAACCCTTTATGTGCGTAACTTTTTATAGACCATAGTTGTGTGTTACTTTGCATGCATCTTTATATCATATCGTTTATCCTTTTTTAAGTATTTTCCGGCCTATATTATACATTGTTGTGTTTACATCACTGGGATGTTGTTCACATACTCTCAAGAACATTTGCACATATGCTATTTTTCTATTGTGTGCTTTGTTGGTGATTTTATATGAATTCACAATAAAAGTGTTTGCTTAATGTGAACACCTCATGTGATTAATACCGCACACATTACACAAAACACTCAGTGACGCATACAATTTATTAAGATAAAAATAATAAAGCACTCTGTCTTTTATTATTTATGTCTGGGGAATAAATGAACAAAGACATGTACTTTATTGATGGTTCAGTTAGATTCATTATTGCACTTTTGTAAATAGTGTTGCTGTTGTTTTAAAGGAATATCTAGTTTATATTTTGAATGTTGGTAATACTTTACTATAAGATGCTAATAGTTACCAATGCATTAACTCAAATGAACTCTTAAGCATTTATTAATGTCAGTTTATGTTAACCCAGCGTTTAAGAATACATTATTCAAATCAAAATTTATGTAGCATTTACTAACATGAATAACAGTATTAATGTGAACAAACAATAACAAGAGGGGAGAATGTGTGAGACATCATCTAAAAATATTTTTATATATTTTAAAAATGTCTTAAACTTTATACAGGAAAAATATAGAAAACCCTTCTGGTGTTTAATGACACTTCTGAGTTTAGTAAGTTGTGTGTGTCTGATTACTCATTACTTCCAGCTAGTGATGAATGAAAGTTCTATGTATAAGAAGAGGAAGAAAAGTATGATATATATCTGTAGAAAGTATGATGTATATGAATACACTTGCTGCATACTACAAACACATGAGATATCCTCATAGCCAAAATGTAAACCCCTATGACAATTTACTTCCAAATAAGAGGTGTTGTAATATACATATCATGAATATAGACTCACTAGAGCGGTTGTCTTGGGAAACCCTTAATAATTAATGTCTCCACAACAAATTGAAAAGTCTTTGACCCCCTTGGTGCTCCGGTCCCTTTGACCAGAACTGTACAGGACACAGAGATAAAGAGGTAAATGTATTCTTTTATTTTTGTTGCATATCTATGTGTATATATATATATATATATATATATATGCAAACATATTAGATAGATGTAACTTGTTTAAGTGTTCGTTGTTTTATTTTTCACACTCTTTTCATTGCATTTTAACCAATGTTCTTTGAATAATAATTTATCACAGGGACAAAACCAAGATCCAAATTTCTTTCAAAATGATGAAAAATCTCTTAGTCTGATGTTGTTGATCTAAATAATTTGATAAAAAACAAATAATACAACAAGTGTTAATCATATTTTTAAACAACTGATTAAAATTACAAAAAATAAAGCAACAAATGTATTCTTAAGTTTTATTTAACTGTTTATTAATAATAAATTATTTTAGATATGGGCTCTTTAAATAAAAAGATTGGTTTTAATTTGCTATTTTAAACCTTTTAGCTTATCATCTTTCTAATAAAAAAGAAAACATTTTTACTACGCATCGATAACCAATGGAGGTCCCCGGCTCCAGAATATCAAATGTGCCATTTTACAATAAAAATCTTGGTGATGGAATAGAAGAAATGTATGATACAACCTTCCAGAAGCACTTCAAATATTTGGAGCCCACCCTGCCGAAAAAAGAGTCCGGTCCATCTGTTTCTAGAGACCTCCATCACAGAGATCTGAAACGTATCAAAGAGATCCAGACAGAAACGTCCTCGTCCTTTCCCTCACATCAGCCGGTCCCTATCATACAACCCAAGCAAACCCATCAAACCATGCACAACACTAATATCAAGATGCATTCTCAGAGCAAAACCAAACCATTCTGCACAACTGCTTCGGAAGACTTCCAGCACCCGACTGCATCTGTAACCAAGCCCTTTCTTCCCATCACATCTGTCGGGACAAATCTACCGAAAGACAAATACCCAGATCCCACTTATAGATCTAACTATACCAAACATGAAGTTACCCCTATCTTTAGGGCAAAGCCAACGGTGAACACAGGTTAGTAACACACACTCTCTCTCTTTCACACACTAGTGTTATTATATAGTATATTTGTCTATTTATCGATCAGGTGTTGGATCCACGCTAGCCGAGGATAAAAACAGCAAGTTTGTGATGTCCAGTTATAACGAGCAGTTTCAGAACAGATGGCGTCCTCAACTGTCGCCTCTCCAGACTGGCGAACAGGTAACAGAGGCCTGCTGTTTGTTTTATCACTTCACGTGTTCAGATTCAAACACTTCTTTGTTTCTTTCGTCTCCTCGCACACGGTCATACAGCAACGAATTCAGCATTCATCTCTAGTGATGGGAGACCAACACAAGATATCTGAAAACCAAACAACTTACTCTTCTGCATTCAGACAGTCAGGTGACCTCAGGTACTGATGTCATAACACCAAAATATTATCTACTACTTTATATTAATGTATGTTTTACAGTAAAACTGTATTTTTAATGTCAGGTTGCACAGCAATCCTATAGATTCTGTTCAATTTCTCTCACTAGTTACAGTATGAAGTGGATGAAGCTATAGAAATCAATAAGACGATTTATAAAAATATTCATCAATTATTTTCACAGCCCTGCAATCCTCAAGGAACTTCTGCATCCCAAAATTAAGAAACCTCAACCTTTAAACCTCAGAGAACTTGCTGAAGATGAATGGAATACAACCACATCTCAGGGATTTCCTTTACATTTATCTGGTAATTAAATGTCGTTTCATGGGACTTTTATGATAAAACGTATATTTTATTTAAAAAAATGTTTTTGTAATGGATGACTTTCCCTTGAATTTAAAGAATAAGAGCGCAGAATAGACAGGGATTCATGTAAAATTACTTATAAAGCATCTCAGCAAATTCTCGTTGAAAGGTGATAAAATATAACAAGTTTTATTTTTTTAACCATATTTATTTAATACATATTTATATATGTATGGGTGAGGAAGTGACCCAAACTGTTGACCGGTAACGCAACACCTGAAATGTGTTGACAATTTGTGAAATTTTCTTTATAAACAGTTGTGTTCTTGCCATCATTTACTATTTCCATTGTTCTTAAATTTTACATCTGTATAATTTGTATTATTCACGAAAATGCAATGAAAGTGTTCTTTAAAATTATCAACAGGGTAAAAAGATTTTTCAGCGGAAACCAAATGTTCTACCATAGCATTGTTGTGAAGAAGCTTATGATGTACCTATGGTTTTGAAAAGTGTGTTTTTGTGTAGGGTCAAGTGAGTCATGGACCATCAGGTGGCACAATTTCAGATTTTCCTAACAAAACATCACATATAAGAGCACAGAATATTCAAACGTAAACTAGGCTTTCACTTTGACTTTAAACCCGTGGGACTTTCATTCTTCCACAGACCAAAAAGAAGAAGATATTTTGAAGAATG
>CM065662.1:5053783-5213783 GCA_033220385.1 Triplophysa yarkandensis | reverse complement strand
GCGCTTGTTCCCGGTCATGGGTTGTTTCTACTATGAGATATATATTTATTATTATTTATGATTATTAAAACCTAATTTTATGAATTGCACTTTTCAATAATGTAGAATCAGCCAATGGGATAAAAGTGTACATTTACATTTACATTTAGTCATTTAGCAGACGCTTTCATCCAAAGCGACTTACAATAGTCGAGGACACAATGAAGCGGTAAATAGCCGATACAACAATAGGTGAACAAGTGCTACAACAATGTTACAAATTTATTTTTTTTATTTTTTTTGATAGAGTGAGTAGTTAGAAAAGAAGCGAGTTAGTGAGTTAGGTGTAGCCGGAAAAGATGAGTTTTTAGGAGTTTTTCGAAGATACCCGAGTCTGACAAAAAAAAAATTTTTTAAAACCAAATCCTCCTTAAACTTGAGCCACACACTTGTGTGTGATACACAACTTTCCTCACACCAGCACATCTTGTGTTGTGCTGATCCTCGCGTTGTAACGCCCAAGCTCCACCGCCAGAGGGAGAACTGACGTCACGCGGAGCCGGGGACACTCGGATGTGAATCGGATACATTTGTATCGAGTCCCCGTCAGATGGCGACACTTTCCCCCCGTGCTACAATGAAACAAGTTCGGTTGTTTCCGGTGCTTCACAGCTTGAAGAGAAAAAACAAACTTTTGACAAACGTTCTATTGGAAATGGAGTTTGTGGAGCACATTTCTCCAACTACCTACACATTTTAATAAAGAAACCTTGCCACCCATGCGCAGTGAGGAGCAGGTTTGGCCAAACTTCGGGGAGGTTCCTCTGGGCATGCTCAGTCAGCTTGTTTTCGTCCAAGAACCTGGAGCCATCAATCATCCGAGGTGTCCACACCCAGCCGAGATGTTTGTGAGCACCAGGCTTACATAAGGAGCTCCAGAGCCCGCCCACCGCACTTAAACACCCGCACATGCCCGCGCAGCTGCAGTCTGCTCCTGCAGGGCTTTCCTCCGCACCATGCTCTTTGTCTGACCCCACGTCAGTCCTCCGACATGATTTTCGACCGATTGAGAAAGTTCGACGTTGTGTTCGACTCTCCGGAGCTGGACTGTCCCCCTGTGTTCAGCAGCGGCGATGTGGTGTCGGGCAGGGTTGTCCTGGAGCTCTCTGCCGACTGCAAGGTCGAGTCTGTGAAGTTGCACGCCGAGGGCTTTGCCAAAGTCCACTGGACCGAGTCTCGGAGTGCCGGCTCCAGCACAGCTTACACCCAGAACTACAGCGATGAAGTCGAGTATCTGAACCGGAGAGAAGTTCTGCTGCAGGCAGGTCAGTCCCCGACCCGCTGATGGGTGTCAGTCTCATGAGAGACCATCATCCTGCGTGGATGTGCATGAACATCAGCTTTCAAGCTCTGATCCAGAAGAAAGTTTCTAGAGTTGTAATGTCAGCTGGGTTATGGGTTGTGTAGACACTTGTTGTGTAGGCTCTTGTTGTGTAGACACTTGTTGTGTAGACACTTGTTGTGTAGACACTTTCAGGAGAACTTTCTGTTCCTTGTGTTTGACAGGCAGAAGAAAGTTTTCTAAAGTTGTAATGTCAACTGGTTTATGGGTTGTGTAGACACTTGTTGTGTAGACACTTGTTGTGTAGGCTCTTGTTGTGTAGACACTTGTTGTGTAGACACTTGTTGTGTAGACACTTGTTGTGTAGACACTTGTTGTGTAGGCTCTTGTTGTGTAGGCTCTTGTTGTGTAGACACTTGTTGTGTAGACACTTGTTGTGTAGACACTTGTTGTGTAGACACTTGTTGTGTAGACAATTGTTGTGTAGGCACTTGTTGTGTAGGCACTTGTTGTGTAGGCACTTGTTGTGTAGGCACTTGTTGTGTAGGCACTTGTTGTGTAGACACTTGTTGTGTAGGCACTTGTTGTGTAGACACTTGTTGTGTAGACACTTTCAGGAGAACTTTTTGTTCCTTGTGTTTGACAGGCAGAAGAAAGTTTTCTAAAGTTGTAATGTCAGCTGGTTTATGGGTTGTGTAGACACTTGTTGTGTAGACACTTGTTGTGTAGACACTTGTTGTGTAGACACTTTCAGGAGAACTTTTTGTTCCTTGTGTTTGACAGGCAGAAGAAATGCTTTCTAAAGTTGTAATGGTCAGCTGGTTTATGGGTTGTGTAGACACTTGTTGTGTAGGCACTTGTTGTGTAGGCACTTGTTGTGTAGACACTTGTTGTGTAGACACTTTCAGGAGAACTTTTTGTTCCTTGTGTTTGACAGGCAGAAGAAAGTTCTCTAAAGTTGTAATGTCAACTAGTTTATGGGTTGTGTAGACACTTGTTGTGTAGACACTTGTTGTGTAGACACTTGTTGTGTAGGCTCTTGTTGTGTAGGCTCTTGTTGTGTAGACACTTGTTGTGTAGACACTTGTTGTGTAGACACTTGTTGTGTAGACACTTGTTGTGTAGACACTCTCAGGAGAACTTTCTGTTCCTTGTGTTTGACAGGCAGAAGAAATGCTTTCGCTTTCAATCAACCTCAGCTCTTGCGTTTCAGAAAGGTTTAAGATGGAGATGTTTCCTTACATTCTTTGATGTCTGCACTTTGTCACGCCGTGATCTTTGTGTCCCTTTAGACAATGGTGAGCTGACCGTGCTGTCTGCAGGGAGACACGAGTACCCCTTCAGTTTCCAGCTTCCAGAAGAGTAGGTGTTATCCGTCTGTTACGTGTGAGTAATACAAAGCAAAGGAGGACGTTCATTTTAAAGCATCATTTTGTCTGTCAGGACTCTCGTGACATCGTTCGAAGGCAAGCACGGCAGCATCCGTTACTGGGTGAAGGCGAAGCTGCATCGTCCGTGGGCCACGGTGAAGAAGATCAAGAAGGAGTTCACGGTCATCGAGCCCATCGACATCAACACGCCCAGTTTACTGGTGAGATTCCACAGCATCTGGTTTTCGTTACCCCCTTCTGTCCGCTTCCCCCGTTCACACTCCGTTAACGTGTTTCGCAGGCTCCTCAAGCCGGAACCAGAGAGAAGATGGCTCGCATCTGGTACCGCAACTGCGGCCAGGTGTCCATCACCGCGAAGATAGACCGCAAGGGGTACACACCAGGTGAGGACGGAAACCCACCGTCGTGTTTGTGATTTGCAGGGATGATTTGCTAACCGTTGTTTGGGTTTGTAGGTGAAGTCATTCCGGTGTTCGCCGAGTTTGAAAACGGCACATCCCGATCCGTGGTGCCTAAAGCTTACATCACACAAACGCAGACTTTCATAGCCAGAGGAACCATGAAACAGAAACGCGCCGTGGTGGCCAGGCTGTGCGGAGATATAGTCGGAGCTCGCCGCAGGGAGACCTGGCACGGTCGGGCCATCAAAATCCCACCGGTCGGCCCCTCCATCCTGCAATGTCGCATCATTAAAGTTGAATACATGCTCAGGGTGAGTTAGTCGTCTTGTGGTTACATTTTATGCGTTTGCTTTTCCGTAGCACCGTCTCATGATCTTTCAATGTTCTGTTTACTCAGGTGTGCGTGGATGTTCCTGGGACGTCCAAGCTTTCTCTGGAGCTCCCGCTGGTGATGGGCACCATTCCCCTCCATCCGTTCGGAAGTCGCACGTCCAGCGTCAGCAGCCAGTACAGCATGAACATGGAATGGTTTCGCATGACCATCCCCGAGCAACCCGAGGGTAAGCATCTCAAATCGCGTGCTTTCATCTGCCCTGCGTTTAGACTTTCTGTTGCTCATCATCTACATCTCTTCACGCAGCTCCTCCAGAATACAGTTCAGTCGTCACGGACGAACAAGCCGTCCAAAGCTCCACAGCGGATCGACAAGAGGAAGATCTTAGTTCAGTTTTAGAGCGCCCTCTCATGGCATACGTTCAGGAGTTCAGATTCCGCCCCCCTCCCGTGTACAGCGAGGTAAGCAGACACTTGCACAACAATTGACTGGTGCCTATTCTTAACAGATCAAGAGTTCTCATTATTCATTTTTTTCTTCAGGTGGACCCGAACCCTCAACCCCTCGCTATGCGTCCTCGTTGCATGACCTGTTGAACTCTCTGCTTGCTGAGCATCGTGTGATGTTTGAGTTTAACGCTGGGATTTGATTCTCCAGGATGCCTCTCTGAGATTGAGATCGGTACTCGTTCGAGCTGTTCACATCCAAATACGCCGTCTTTGGCGATCCATAGCGAGATGTCCGGGCTGGCTGAGCGCTTTCAACGTAACAAAGAGGACATTCAGTACTTGAGCTGTCGTCCGTACTGGTGCCAAAGAGCGATCAGATTCCGGTGCCTAGGCCGGATTTCGTAAATTTGGAGGTGACACTAGAAGAACGCTCTTTGCAGAAGCCATAGGGCCTTAAGTTTTGCTGGGTGTCCTGTGAACGAGGGGGACAAATGTGTCTCCCTCAATACCAGCGACAGTCTGCCACCATAGCGGTGTGAAGCCTCAGAATGTAAAGCCGTCCCACAGCACTGTAGCATTTGGTGCTTATTCTAGCCAAAGAGATTAAGAATCTAATATACGGATTGAAACCTCGAATGTTTGTGTGCGTGGGAAATTCTATGCAAAAGGGAAAAACTAAAGCTTTATCTTCTGTAACCAACATCTCCTATTCAGTTTAATGTTGGTGTGAAGCTTTTATCTGACTCGAGGGTGGTCGAGTCGGTGACCTCAAGGGTCTTAATGTCTCCTTAAATGTAACGCAGGGCTGAAAACATTTCTAGCAGCACAGATGACTTAACTGCAAAAGTGAAGTTTCTGTTGTCATTTGGCTTGAGGTCACTTTTATTCCTCACAGTGTGATGCAGGGGGATCAGCCGTTCACAGTTTGCTTTACAAACAAAGAAGATAATGATAGAGCCATGTCTATCCAAGGTGCCTCTTTGTTGTTTTGGAGGAAAAGATAAATGAGTACAGGGATTATGTCGCGTTAAGATTTTCTACTGTAATGACATTCCAGAAGTACCACAAGCTTTATTTCCAAGATGAAAAAGTTGAACTTCAGGTTAAAACATTGTGAATGTTAATGACATTTGATTTGAGTGAATAACTGTTTTATATTTGTTTCTTGTTGATGTTTATGATGAGTATATTTTTGTTAACCCATTTTTAAAAAATAAATATATAAAACTTGTGTTTTGTTTTAAGAACGTTTCTTCTACATTTCCTAGAAACATCTAGCAGGAAAAAGCTTGCGTGACATTTTATCCAAAAATGTTTTTCTCTTAAGGAATGCTACAGTAGAACAGCGAAGGCTTTGGGTTATTTTAACAATGTTAATAATGTACAGTGAATGGAGCCCAAGGCATTGAATGTACTTCATCCTCATACATATATATTTTTAAACTTAAATATATCCATTCGCACAACATGCCAAAAGATATGTATTCAGATCGTGACCGAAGATAAAAGAACTTTTCTATTATGATGTGTTGAGAAGTTAGAATGAATTTAGAAGTTCACCAAACTAAAATGAATATATTTTTGTTACATTTTAACATGATTTGTGAGAATGTGCATGTTGTCTTTCATATCACAAATGTCCTTCATATTTCATCAAGTACACGTCACATATTTTTCAAAGTTATTCTCATGTTTTCATATGTTTTGACTTGAAAAATTCTTGGCCTTCATTTATCCTCCCGGGTAAACTCGAATCCGAGCTGTTTTGGCTGGTAAAACCAGATGAACAGACAGGAAGTGCTGTACATATGAAAATCTATAAACACAATTACCTCTGACACAGATAAAAAACAAGCAAAGATATAACATTTCAATTTATCAGGAAAACAAACGCCGTTAACAGTTTATATTCTGTTTGTCAATTCAAAGACCTTTAAATTCAAGGATAACAACGTAACTGGATCTCACAGATCTACAGTGTATATCCTGTTTTTTATTATGTTGTAGCCACAATTCACCTGTGTGTTTGTGTATTAATATATGAACCTCTGCACTGTTGATTCATCGGTTTATTTAACATGTCATGTGAACCATTGGGTGACTATATGTAGGTGTGTTTTTAGATAACAGAGTAATTCAGAGGCAGTGATAAGAACAGAAAAAGCAAAGAGATCAAATGAAGGGAAAGAGAAACCAGAAATCCCATGTCGAGTTGTTTTTTAACTTTTACATAAAAGCAGGGAAAACCCAAGTTTAACGAGTTTAACACATGAACGCGTTTTGCTCAAAGAATGCCAAGGTTGTCTGAGTTAAGCTCGAAGTTTTGTGTACGGTATATCATGGTTTATACAGGCCAGTACAGTAGACTCTGAGACCAAAATAAAATTAGAAAAGAACCATAAAGTATGACAGTAAAACAAAATTAAATGAAATTAAAAACGACAGTAATTTAAAACAAAATAAAATAATTACATTAAAGAAAAATAAATAAACATCAAATATAAATAACACACAATATTTTATTAAAAACAATAAACATTTTTTTTATTTAAAAGAATACTAAGATTTCAAATCGCTTTCAAATACTCAGACCAGATAAAATATAATGTATAGCTTAAATGCAATGTTAGTAGCTTTTGTAAAAGCTTCTTGCCCAATGGTTAATATGCAAAGATCAAATTCCATCTTAAACCAAGCTGAGATGATAACATTATAACTCATTAAAGGAAACGGAAACACCAAGTGCAGAAGAGATTACAAAAATAAACGTTTTATTTCTTTGCCTTAATCCCTTTGCTGGTAATATAGTTTACACCGCACATATTGTTATTCTTCCCTTAAGTGTCTTCCGTACATGGAGACGTGACGTTCCAGGCTCTGCATGTGGGTGTGTTTCCCTTGTCGATTTCATAGGGATGGATCAGTTTGCCCAAGTCAGTGGTCCGCTGTGACTTCATGGAAAGCAGCGTTAGAGCCAGAGACTAGAATTACAGCCAAGGAGCCTCCAAAAATATCTCAAGATACTCACAGACAAAAACAGCATTCTGAAATTACATTGATGACCTTGTTTATACCATTATAGGTAGACTTGAAATGCACTTGTTTTGGTTTGCACAAAATCTTGCAACTTGGAGACTCTGGGAGAGATTGAAGGCCGAGATGTTTATTGTACCGTCAACCCCTGCAAAAAAAGACACATAAAATTCAAAAACACATTTGTGTGAATCCCACGGGCATTTCCATGTGCAACCCGAAGGAACACATGTGCAACACATCACCAAATGTTGCACGTGTGATCCCATGAACTTTTATATGTGGTCCTATGGATTGCACGTGGAAATTCCCATGGGATTCCCACAAAAGGGTCACTTCACGTGTGTTGCTGTACAATTGCAAACTTCTTTTTCTTTCTGTTGGACAAGCTGGATTTTTCTGGATTTCCCCAAAATGTTGCTGAATCTGAAGTTTTGAATCGATGAGGTAATGCTTTTCTCATCAATGTGGAACTAGGAGATTTCTTTTAAGTGCAAGAACATGTCCTTCTAATTTCTGTATTAAAAAGTAGCAGTTAGACCCATCCATTGTTCATTTATATTCTGATATATAATGGTAAAGGACGTAGAGCCAGAACCTGAACCCAAGTCAGGAATGTAGAAAAGAGTTGATGTGCCACAGCGTGCATATGGGCGAACAGTGCTAATATGAGGAAGCTTTGTTAAATGCGTCAAAAGCGTGTGCATGTTACTTCCCCTCTCAGGCCGAGCTGCACGTGGTCGTGTGTTTTGCCTCGGCTCTTGGCTCGCGTCCAGGTCTCAGACAGAGCCGTGAGGTTATGGTAAATATTATGAGGAATGTATGGCGGGGCTGAGAAGGAATGTATTTACATCCACTGAAAAGAGAGATTTCATGCAGAGCGGAGCGAAACACAAACAAACGTCTTGAGTTTGCAGTTGCACAATTGCGCTACTGGAGGAACAGGACGTTCTCCAAGATTGTTTCTCTTTCTGTCTCAAGGGCCGTGGTCAAACCTCTATAATCCCCACTGTTCCACACACCAGAGTTTTCCTGCTTTAGGCAGTGCTCCGATGTTCTTGATATGGACCAAAGCCTTTGAGGGCCTTTAAAGGGACAGGTCACACTCAAATAAAAGTCCTGCCATTATTGACGGATTCCCGCTGCTACCCACTGGCATGGACCCGCAGAAGGGCCGTAAGCTGAAAAAGGGATCTTCTTTCTTTATTTCAAAGAAACTGAATTGTGACGAAGGCCGTCCCTGGTCGCCTTTCACTTTCACTCTTTTGAAAAACAACCATTCCAGACGCTGAATGTCGTTCGCTCTGCGGCTTTCCACACTTTTGTATCTGCAGGGGTGCAACTGGGACCTGGTACACGATGTTACACATTTCCAGAGCAACAGTTGTCTGTGTGAACCCACATCCGCTGTGCCATATGGGTATGCTGTTTCACGGTTGGCCGTTAGGAGGAGTCGGCCTTTCCCCACATGGTGATCCTGAAAAGCTGTTTATCGACTCCAAACAGACAAGGCGAAGGCCGGTCATTTGGTTTCCGATATGCTGAGCGGAGAAGTTTTGACTCACACGCACACATCCCCACACTGAGCTGGTCAGCTCTTCCCTTCCAAACTTTCAACACAATCATCATATCTACTAACAAAACCTGACATGAAAAGAGGAAATAAGCAGAACGGTTAATAAGAACAAATGTTAAACCCTATCCAGCGAGCAGAGGAGACAGATCAGAGAACGGCAACAACAGATACACAGGGAGGATTGGGAATAATGATGCTTTCTTTTCTTGGTTTCCATCATGAGAGGGTTACATCTCCCTGACGTCACACTTTATGTACGAGTAAACAACCAGCATCGATGGGAACAACCAGATATAAACAGGCGTAGAACAACTGTCACCGTGATTTAGAATGTGGATAAGGAGGGAGGGAAATTTGTTTCTGGTTGGTTCAATGATGAGTATGGAGAGCAATATAGAAGAGAGAGAGAGAGAGAGAGAGAGAGAGATGAGAGAGAGAGAGAGAGAGAGAGAGAGAGAGAGAGAGAGAGAGAGAGAGAGAGAGAGAGAGAGAGAGAGAGAGAGAGAGACAGAGAGAGAGAGCAGAGAGACCAGAGGAGAGAGAGACCAGAGAGAGACCAGAGAGGGAGAGAGAGAGACCAGAGAGACCAGAAGAGACCAGAGAGAGAGAGGGAGAGAGAGAGAGAGAGAGAGAGAGAGAGAGAGAGGGAGAGGAGAGAGAGAGAGAGAGAGAGAGAGAGAGAGAGAGAGAGAGAGAGTGAGAGGGAGAGAGAGAGGAGAGAGAGAGAGAGAGAAGAGAGAGAGAGAGAGAGAGAGAGAGAGACAGCGAGAGAGACAGAGAGAGAGAGAGAGAGAGAGAGAGAGAGAGAGAGAGACAGCGAGAGAGAGAGAGACAGAGAGAGAGAGAGAGAGATATAGAGAGAGAGAGAGAGAGAGAGAGAGAGAGAGAGAGAGAGAGAGACAGAGAGAGAGAGAGAGAGATAGAGAGAGAGAGACAGCGAGAGAGAGAGAGAGAGAGAGAGAGAGAGAGAGAGAGAGAGAGAGAGAGAGAGAGAGAGGGAGGGGGGGGATATATAGGTCACTGTTTATTCTAGAAGTGACTGTAAACTCATTTTAAACTCATTGGCCTGGCGTCCATTAACTGGCACTCCGCCGTGGCACTGACAGCTTCTCATGACACTTAGTTAAGTATCACACTATTCAGGTTTCCCTTTAAGAGATGTTTGTTACGTCCTCTGTTTAAATTGCTTTTGGCTGGCTGCAGTGAATGAGCAAAACACAAGAGACCATTGAACTCTTTGTGTCTCTGTGGAGTCCAGATGAAGCTGTTGGGATGAGATGTTCTGTATGCGCGTTTCTCAGATTGGATTACAGACCAGGGTTCTTACAGTGACATCCTTCGGGTTTTGAAATGCTTTTACAATGTTCAACAGTGGATTGGCAGCACGTTTAGTTAGATTGGATAATCAAGACACGTGCGTGTGTTCTTCAAAAATAAGATTTTATTTCATCAATGCCGGAGAACACTTTGTCAGCAAAGTTATCCTCCATGAAAAGCTTTAAACTCTCAAGAAGGAACGGTTGTGCCTCATCTTACATTATTGGCATTGTGTGATGTCACTTCCGTAGACGCACAACTTAAAAGTGGATTAATTAACAGTCAATGCTGTTACACAAAGTTTGTGTTTGTATTTTAAAATAAGATCATTTCTTAATAGTTCAGTATAAACCCCAGAATATTAAATGTGAATTTGTATATTTGCTACAAAGTGGGTAATTTGTATTAATTTGTTAAATATGAATCATATAAAAACTTGAAATGAGCCATAATAAAGCAATACCCTCTATACCTTACATCATTTAAAATATCATGATAAAAATCATATCATAATTAAACCTAAAGAGATGAAATGTTCAGGAAACAACAACTCAGTTACAGTCAACTGTGTTACCAATAAAATATCAAATATAAGCGAAATGTAAAGAAATTATAAACCAACAACCCCTGAGATATTTGGCATTCAATAGTTCAATATTAAGTGTTAATGGTGTTATGTAATCATTTTTGTATCATTTTTGGGTTTTGCGAAAACTTCACAACTTTAAATCATTGGAGGAATCTTCCGTGCACTGCTTGGGACTAATCTGAAAAAAGACAAATCTGTGTCCTGACCGTACAAAGACAATTTACAAGCCTCTCACAGGCCATCTATGTGGGTCAGACAAGCGTTCGGGATTCTAAGTGAACAGAGCAGGGTTGGCAGCTGAAAAAAGCTGTTAACCAAAACAGACTACACCTTCTCTCCTTACAGCCGGCTCTCCACACACAAAGCGTGGGCCGGACAGCCAAACAGAGCATCTCGTCCTACAGCTGAAGACCTCATTTTTCTCATGTCCTTCTCTGAGCTACTGACTACATATATTTTGTAATAAACACGACACGACCCACACAGTTTCTACACACTCTGAACGGCCTCGATGGAAATGTTTTAAAATTTACTGTAACAAAAAAGACTGATATTAATTGACTTTCATATTTCCACGTCAGTCTTAAAGCAGCTTCATCTGCAGCTTCTGTATTTGCATTCTAACCGGCATTGTTTGCAGAAAAGTCTAATAAAAAATAAAACTACACTGTAAAAACTATTTTATGATTTTAAATTTCAGCCAACTTTATCTCAACTTATATTGATAAGTAACTACAACGTTCCCCTGGTCACATTATAAACATGATGACTAAGGCAGTAAAAATTTAAATAAAATAAATGCAGTGTAAGTTAATGACAGTGTTATATTCCAAAGTCCATAAGATTCGTTATATTGTTTTCTCTGCCCTAGATCTAAAGTGTTTAATGTAATGTAAACAGGTAGATTAAATATACAGGAAGGTCGTGATGGGTTGTGTCCGGGGCATAGACGGTGATGTCTGTGAGACGCTTGCAGATTGTGATCGATGTAACAGAGGTCAAAAAACAACTCTTCTGCTGAAGCCCTGCTGCTGTCCAACGGGACAAAACTCGAGACATCGCCCGCCGAATTTCTATACATCTGTCACCTTTTGTCCTTCATGTTTTTCAGCTGAAAGAATGTTTTGCTGGTCTCCCCACCTTGACAGAGGGTTTCAGGTTACAAAAAAACAAGATACAGATGATAGCTGAGACTGTAGGGGCCAGACTAAAGGTAAATGCACTGAACACATGCAGAGAAGAATAATATACGGACATAATCCTCCTATACATTTGAAATTATTTTGTAACTCAACAAAAACAGACACAATGTTTTTGGATGTTTTTATGTACCTATGTGAGGACTCCTGAAGTTTTAAAGTCTCCCAGGGGTCGATAATCACTATTATACATTTAAAAACATTTCTGGAAAGATTTTTTCTAAATTTAAGTTACTCTCCACCATTTCATAATGTATGCGCAGTAGCATCAATATGCAAATTAGCTCTGCCTCCACATAAGTGCCACATTCATAACTGTATTCGTCATAAATGAGCACAATATCTATATATTATTCTAAAAACCCTTGGTCTTTTTGGTCACAACAAGAACATTGCAATATAGAAAATATGAGATTTATATTTTTAGTCTATCAACAAACGTTTATTGAAATACAAACAGATGGTTCAAAATATATATAACAAATACCTTCTGAGAGATCTTTGTACTTTTAATCAAAATATCACATCCAAACATCTGTTTCCATAGTTCTATATTGTATCATCATATTTGTAATATTATATTTGTGTACTTTATATTTGTGCAAAGGGAAATATTGAAGGAAACAATCCCAATATTTGCATATTGCTTTTGTTCAGTATACTAATGAAGTTGTTGTGCTCACTGACACACTTGCAGACTCGTTTCTTTGGCCTGTAAACCTTCAATCCCCCCCCTGACCTTTTGTTTGACTTCCTATAGAAGGGTTCAAACCCTAAGTAGTGTCGTACACGTCCAGCGCTTCAGACTGTTCAGCGATTCCTTCAGTCAATGCCCGTATAAAGTGACATGCCCCGGAGAGAACATATAAAAGTACATTATATAAGATGGAGGTATCTGACAGCATTGATCAAACCTTAATCTAGACTAGTTATTAAGTAACAGTGCACAGGTGAAGAGAGAAGTCCCCGAGCGGTACGATGGTCTGGTGCCAAACCACCAAACGCCAAAATACGGCACAAAGGCCCATTGTGCCCAAACCTCGCAAACACCAGCACCAAGTGGAACAGAGAGGTCAGATGTTTCTAGTTTCTAGTTGCATTACGGCTTCCAAATTTGCTCAAGTCATGCTGTTGTTTGTTTGTGAGCGGGTGCGCGGTGACTTAACATTTGGCTGACAAACAACACTGGAGGCCTGTGAGGTCACACCGCTGTTCACACAGCTGATCCGACCAGTAAAGTAACCCAAAAGAAGCTGAACTCAAGGGAACATTGGGTGACCTTTAACTCGCAACAGGGGGAGAAGCCAAGAGAGGGCAGGGAAGGGCACAGCTGGCCTGTCGCACACAGTCGTATCTGTGACATGAAACATCCGGACTAGTTGTGCAGGAAACCAGACTGGTTTAACACATGGAGGAACAACTCCTCCCACGCCGCGCTCTCATTGGCTCTCCTGTCTCCAGGCATGTGCCTGCAGAGAACAAAACAGTAACGGGCCAATCAGACAGAAGCATGAAATTCCCTTCTTGCAAAGGTTCGAGAAAGACTGAAATGTACCATCGATGACGCCAGTGGGCCTTTAAACAAACCGCAGGCCTTTAAACCTTGTGGTTGACAGGTCGCATCTGCTGCAAGAACACATTGTGTCGGGGAAACATGCTTGTTTGCTTGCCCACACTTTGCATCTCAATATTATTCATAATTTTAAATATCAGTAATGCATAATGCTTTTGTTCTTTGACTCTTTTGCACTTCTGATGCAAACAGCACTGTTATACTTAGAACGCGATGCAAGTAAAACATGATCCATCATCATAAGTTTAGTAAGAGAGATGCATTTTGTGTTGCACGAAAAATAATTCAAAATGTAATCATAATCCAAAATGTTTTGTTTTATGTTATTATGTTTATATTTTGTAAGTACTTAAAGCGATACTTCACCCAAATAGGATAATTATGTACTTTAAAAATAAGAAAAAAGACATTTCTGAAGGGAGGAACTGAACAGCAGATGCAGCCATTCACTTCTTTTATATGGACATTGAAAAATGAATGCAATAGGTATCAGTTCCCGACATTCTTCAAAATATCTTCTGTTGTGTTCTGCAGGAGAAATACACTCCTACAGGTTTCAGACTACTAAAGCGTTAGTAAATGATTTGGGCGAACTGTTACCTGAATATTTATGGGGATTTCTAATAAAAATATTTTAGTTGCTTATATTTCTGTAATGCGTTTACTTAAATTTGCTCAATCTAAACAGTAGATTTCATTAATTCATTAAACACAATTAACTCAGTCTTTTAGATTTCTCCAAACTTTAAAAAGAAATGCATTCCTGATTTTCGTCACACAGACTTGCGACAGGGATGAATGCACGGCTCACTTATTGTTTTAACTTTTGCATGACGGGAAAACAAGATTTATGTGCGTTTATTCTTGCTTGCTCTTTTTGTGTACCGTAAGAGTGTGGGGGAAGTGCCCACTATCGGTCAGCTTTTCCTGTTTGTTAAGTCTTCTGAAAGTGTTGCCAGGCAGGAAACGGACAAACTGAGATTCTGAAGGTTTGCACGTAACTCTGTGTCCTTTATAAATCACTGCTCGGAACAATGAAAAAAATTTAGATAATTATAAAGAAACAAGACACATTATTTATTTTTATTCATTATAAGATTCGATCATCCGATGCTGAGCTTGCAGGCCGCTCCTCCCAAATCTGATTCTGCAGAACAAATCCAAAACCATGAAACCATGAAATGGCACCGAGTCGATTTGATCCTCACAACAGATCTCAGAGGAATGCTTAAAGAAGTCATTGTTTATGTGTCTGGGTTAAAATAGATCTGTCTTGGCTGTGAGAGTTTTCAAGGACACTTGGAGTCTAGGATTTAAAGAAAATCACATGATCAATGGTAGCCAGAGGCGGAGGTTTTAATCTTTATTACAATGCCTAAACTTCACCAAATATGAGCATCCCAACCCTGACCTACATTTCCACAGACTGTTTGTGATGAGTTGCCCTGTTGAACCGGTTCTGAGTTCACATCAGTCCTTCCTTTATACATCAGCTGACCTGGACGTGTATTTAAACATCACGCAATGCATCGGTAATTCCCTCTGAAATACGTGTGTAATATCTCAACGAAAGCTAAAGGAACATCAAAAGCTTTACAGATGTCATCTGTGACAAACTTGATACCAACGTTCTTCTGAACATTAAAAACACTTACTGTAAACAGCAGGAAAGAGAAAGTTCTGATATAATTTTATATTTTAAACCAGTCTATTGAATCAGTGACACAAAACCAAGGCAAATCCATGTTTGGTTGCTTTTTATAATGGTTTCCTCCTGTATTTGACACATCAAAACACTTTTAACTGTAAGATCTTTTCTAAAATGTATAGTTATCATTAACGGTAATTTGAGGAAAAAGAAAAAAGTTTGAAATAAATAAGTTATATTTTTAATATCCAATGAAAGTGTTCAACCAAAAATGTAGCACAGAAAGAGAAGAGGTTGTTGGAATTACTAAATATTATCACATTTCCAGATGATTTCATATTTTTTACCTAATTTCTCTCGACGTGTGTGATGTGAAGTTCACAAACATCTTAATTTAGTCATACGCAGCTGATAACATTTCAGTGTGATTCTGTGATATATAACCAATGTTCTATTACTCTTTTGTGTTCATACAGGTTTGAAATAACAAGAGGATGTTTTCATATTTGGATGAACTATCACTTCTTATAAAAGTTATTCTGAATAATGAAAACATTTGAATATCAATATTTTTCAAATCATTTTTGATGAACCATTGACTGCAATTAAAGACCCAGTCAATGGATCATGAGAGACGGGATGAGACATTGAGAGACACTGGGGGCATCACATCTAACTGTCGGTGATGTCACTATTTATAGAGCTATTAGTTCTGCTATGAACCGTCTGTGCTGTAAGCAGGGGAGGGGGTAAAAAGTCACTGTCCAAAATAGAAGCTTGAAAAATCTTCTAGACCCTGTTTGTTCTTGAATTTGGGTAAACAAGATGAGTGTCAACATGTCATTTAGATGCCGACGTATCTCTGACCAAATGTTTCCACATCTCTGTCTGTGACACCCCGGTTGTTCTCGCGAACGTGTTTATATTCACCGCCAGTCCAAAACATCCCGATGAAGCCTCTTTTTTTTTCAATGATTTTACCCTCAAGGGTTGCTCGCTTGTGACACTTTTCCAGGAAAGCATCCCAGTTGCTCCAGCACTGTACCTGATTGAAAGCATGTGTGACATCATGAACTCAAACCTTCCCTTCGGGACATGTGGGTTTACTGTAAACGTTTTTTTTTTAAGTGAATTTTGATTGTTTCCTCTTTTAGTTGATCTAGGCCCTTCATTTTTGGGAACGGAGACTGATCAGAGGCGTTGGACGGGGTGGGACGTGACACAGCTCTGTGTCATACTGGCTCGCTCTGGTTTGCTCTGCTTTCTGTATGGCCGGTGTCCAGGGTCAGGAGCTTTAAGTGGGGTTGGGAAAGATGGCTCACACCTTGTTTATCCTTTGCTTGGAACGGATCTTTCAGGCCAACATTGACAGCCTATGGAGAAGTCATGTGTTGTTTCAGTTTTGGTTTTCCCAGAGTTTCATAATGATAAAATATGTCCTGAAGGCATGTAGAAACTGCATGTATTGTCAGGTAGCATATTGTGATTTACTGTTATTATACAACTGAACTGTAAAGCATTTCTATGTAAAGGAGATGATAGCTGTATGTACTACCACAGAACAAGTTTTGACTTAGATAAAAGTCCTTTATAGTTTGGATTTTCTTGGATATACATTAAACCTGTGTTTATAACAGCCTGCTTAGAAACCTACAGATATTAGATACCCATTTAGACCGTTACTCCCTGTAAGATGTGGCTGTACATTAAGCAGCGCATAACAGTAAGAATCCCCAGTATAATTCTGGATTTATACATTACAGTACATTTCTTAATGCATTCTGGAGTTTTTATCATCATATCATAATATATACCCTACCCCTACACATTTATACATTATAATACATTACATTATTTTTTAGTTCTTTTTATAGGAATAAACAACATTTCCATACAAGGTCACTCCAATCTTTTAATAACAAGTCTTACTTTATAAATATATTTATTTGTTTGTTTCTCTGCTTTACAACAGTGCTCAATTATGAAATAATATACAAATAAACTTGACTTTATATTTGACATGCTAAGTTTTATTTTCACTGTCAGTCTGTGATTGCACATATTTACTATTGTAACCAAGGAAACCATGAGAATACCATGAATATAAGATAATGACACACCGAATGAAGGATTAAGTGATTTAATTACAGTAATGAATATAATAATATTTTTTATAGTACAGGTGCAGTAAAGTGTGCGAGCTGAAACCCTTGGGCAGGGCTCGGGCATCTGTCTGCAATCAACAAGATCTCCATGTCCTCTGAATGCAGCCGAGCTGTCATCCATGTTCCACGGTCTGCAGGGAAATAAAACCATATGACAGAGATGATTCCCTCTTACAGAAACCTAAACATCAAGGTGTTCTTGAAAACACACTCAGGGAAAAATAAAAGTGCACGTATGGTTCAAGTTTTAAAACTACAGAATGATAAAAGTTTCTCGATAATATTTTTGTGATATTAGCCTGGACATGAAACAGCAGGATCTTGTTTGCTTCAAATCACTTCACAATTCTATTTCATTGTAAATATTTAGCGAATGTGGCAAGACAAACAAGTTATCGAGAAACAAAACCCAGAGAGTTTTGGAAAAGCACATTTGCAGCCAAAAGCGTGTAATGGAAAAATAAATGGCCAAACTTCTCCTTGCATTTGGAAGTCATTTCGTGGAATGAACCAAAAACGTTCTTGGACATCGCTGCTTTAGAAGCAAGCTCAGATAGATGACCGTAGGGCCTTACATTGCTTTGAAGTTCCCAAAACAAAATTGATGAATGACACATTTAAGGAATCTGGGCGTAAAAATGACCTCTGCACCTGGATGTGCTTATGATGACATATTCGAAGAGGTCAGAGGTCACGGCCACCTCCCAACCACAACTGGTCATTCACAATAATAATGATAATGCCCCATTCCCCCTGTGGTTGATAAAAGTGTCTTTAAAAGGGATCATCAGTATGACATATTTATGTGAAAATATTTTCCCCGTCTTAAAATAGCCGGAAAATAAACATGTTAAAACATCACAAAAATATAAATTTTTACCATAGGGGGCCTGACATTTATAAATATAGATAGTCTTAGACAAGAAAAGCGTATCAAGTTTTCTTTAAAGCTGAATCGCATCATTTTCGTCTCACTAAATTACATTTTTTAGTTTCACTGACCCTGTCTGTCACGGGTTTATTTCGACCGTGCTGAACTGGTGGGGTAAATGCATCTTTCATGCATAAAATACTTTTTCCCCACCAAAACTCATCTGAAATTTGCATGCATAACGGTCATAGTTAACCTCATCGTTTATAATAGAAAGTAGGCCAATTTAGTCCCGAGCACTATAGGTACACAAAAAATACACTACTAGATCACAAATATTTGTATACTTACTAAAGAAAGAACACTTTATACTTACTTGAACTTTACTCAAGCATACTTATAATAATGTACTACAAGTACACTTACTTTTCTTGAAAGGCAACACACTAATGCGCGTCAATGCCACATTTGTACTTACATTGTACTTACAAAATACTCATCAAACACATTTTACAAGTTAGCAATTCATCACTATGCAAAATTCAATCTCAACATCAACTGTCAGGTGGTTAGAGAGATAAACCGGTAACCAGAAGGTTGCTGGTTTGAGTCTCAGTGTTCTTGAGGAAGACATCTTAGCCCGTTTAGATCTGCAGTGATATCTGCACACGGCACAATCCTGAAAATCACTTGGGATAAAAACTTCAGCCAGATGAAGAAATGTTTTATTTAAAGGCAGTATCATCCCTAGACTAAAGTATGTGGAGATGAATTTATTATATATAGCAAACACACATTTGGTTGTCAAACTCTTATTTGACTAATAGGTATGCGGTATCAGGTGTGCGGTAAATCTAATTTACAGATGAGATGATGCAGGGATGCAGCGTGTGTTACGCTGACAAGTATTTAAATATAAATGTATATAATGCTTTTTCCTACAAATTTATTAATAATTTATACAATAACATTTCACAATATAGTATAATACAATATTAAAATAATAAAATGTTAAATGCAATTGTTTTTGAGATAAAAAAACACTTCAAATTTTTTCGTCCTTTAATAAATCAAATTAAGGAGTCATCAAACTGAATCTTTTGAACCTCATTTTGTCTTGCACGGCAAATTCATGTACAGGTTTTGAACTTGTTGTCAACAGCAGATAACGTTCCTGACATGGATGCGCTGGCACATTCTGAGTCATGCCACTTCAGAAATGTTAGAGAGACACGGACAGCCTAATGGAGACCTGTGACATCCCTGTGACATGTTACGTATTACACAAGAAGTAAAGACCGACTCCACACACCGTCAGTGGGCTATAGGATTAAACCAGTCTAGTCTTACACCTCCAAAGAATCTGACGCAGGAATCTGTTCCAGGAATCTGTACCAAGGCCCTATCTGGGGGACAGAATGTCACAGAAGATCTTGAGGGAAGTTCATTCAGGTCTTATATCTGAGTCAATGACAGAGAGAGAGAGAGAGAGAGAGAGAGAGAGAGAGAGAGAGAGAGAGAGAGAGAGAGAAAGTCGAGTTCTGGAAAGCCCTGCGAGTCGGTATGCACTGGTTCAGACCGGTTTCTCTTCCACAGTGTGGACATGTAAATAGCGGCCTGGCTATTCGCCACCATTACTCACCATTCTCTCTTGGCTAGAGAGAGAGAGAGAGAGAGAGAGAGAGAGAGAGAGAGAGAGAGAGAGAGAATGAATGGAGGGTAAGGCCAGGGCTTTCCAGAGTTCTTCAGGAGCGGAATTTACATGATGCCAAAGACTATATAATGTCATATTTGTCTATTATAAAACTATATATATTATTTATATTCCCTTTTTAATAAATTACTATGATTTATTTTGGGCATTTATATTTAAAAAAAAATTTTTAACTAGGCCAAGTTAATCCCAATTGTTAATAGATCACTTACAAGTACACTACTTGTACATTGATATTATTATTCTTACTAAATAAAGTAAGCTGTAAAATGAACATCAAGCATATCTCTTCTTCATAAGGGATTTATGTTTTATTAATATTTAACCTTTGAACCTTAACTAACCATGTCTACAAACAGTATATATCTATGTACTGTCGTGTCATCTGCGTCACCCTTATACAAAACTAATAACTAAAGAGAAGGCCAAATACCACATGTGTTGTACTACTAATGGTACTTACTATATAAATTATACTGAAAATATACTTTAACTTTTTCTTAAATGAGTAGTTCAGTTGAAATGTAGTTAATGAGTAACTCAACCTCAAATTGTTTTACTCATGTATAATTAAATTTTTGTGATAAACCCAAAGAAAGATATTTAGAAGAATGTTACATGTGCATCATTGACTGCCATAGTAGAAAAAAATAGGTCTCTCATGTGCCCCAGAGTTGTTTTTTTCAACTATGATCTCAGTTGCCAACATTTTTCCAAATATCTTCCTTTGTGTTCATTTGAACAAAGAAATTCACAAAATTACGATAGAACATAATACCAAAGAAAGTTAACCAAACCAAAACCGAAAATTCACAAGTTGTTTGGCACAACTTGAGTCTGAATAATTCATGGCCACCCCTAAAATATACTTACTAGAATGACGTATACTTGATATTCTTTATAAGAGATGTAGAAAACGGTGAAATTGATTTTGTTTATTATCAACACGTTTTAATAAATTCTCAATGATTTATTCAGTTCAGTTGACATTATTAGTGTGATTTTGTTTCGTTTACCAAAATGTTACACTATATCAAACCTATAAAACACAGAAAAATCCTTTAATCTAAACCCAATCATAGATACTAGCTTGGAGAAAATCAAATAATTGATATATAATAAATAAACACAATTTTATATTCTATGGTAATTTCATGTCCTTGTCAAGCTGAAAATAAGTCGATGTTGTTATGTTGGTGTTGTTGGAGGATTGGGTTAACTTAAAGTAACTGGATGTTGTTCAAATAAAGCTGGTAATTCCCTATTAGATGTTGTTGACTAGGCCTCACCTGTGGGCATGTCAAGGCTTGTGACTTTAAAACCGAAACACGAACCTGTTGAACAGGACTATGAATCCTCACTGCTCCAGCAACATTTATGAATCGCTACGCCAGTGATGTTCTGCACATTAGTCACTAAACCTGTAAACAAGTACCAGAGGCTATTGTTACAAAGCTTTTGTCATTATACAAATGTTTAACCCTTGTCCCAGTGTGCACTGGACACGTTTGTGTACAGTAGAAAGCAAAGGGTCAAGGGATGTTACAGGATTTATTTAGGTTGTAAAAAAAATTAAAGCGACATAAAAATGTTTTATTAGGTTGAAGGCCTAAAGAAAGAATGAATGAACATGATGTTACCTCTGCTTTACGTTGGGACAGTCTTTATGAGCGCACATGCGGGCACAGACTGGGCACCAGTCGAAACATTAGTGTTGTCAGCAGAACCGTGTAAATGTGCCTGCTGTAAACCACTTCCTGGGATCTGAACTCTGGGAAAATCCGTGGCCAAGAACTAGTTACATAAAGACTGTTCCCAACACCATAAGACCATTTCAGTTCTGAAACTGTGCGATCTGTCATTAGATTTAATTGTTCTCATCTTTTTAAAAATGTATATGGCTTTTAAAAACTTGCAATGCAAAACCTTACAAAACATGTCTATGACGCTTTTATGGAGAATGTTGTCCTATTGAAGTAACAGTTCACCCAAAAATGAAAGTGGTGTCATTTACTCACTCTTGTCCTTTTAAACCTGTATGACTTTCTTTGTTCTGCGGAACACAAAAGAAGATATTTTGAAGAAAGTTGGCATCCAAACAGCAGTGGACAGTGCAAGTGAATAGGTGCCAGTAAGCAACATTCTTCAAAATCTCTTCTTTTGGCTTCCGCTGAATATAAATCACAAATGTTTGTAAAGGAATGTTTCAGAATGTTTCATGGACGAAAGAAAACCATGGAGGTTTAGAAGGACAAAGGGTTTGAAAGGGATGAAAACTGTATTTCTGGTTAAATACCTCTCGGGTGTTTCACGGGTGACAGAACCAAACACAGTTTTAATATCTAACAGAAATGTTTGTGAATGAATAAAGACATTTAGACTGATTAACCATGACTCTGATAAATGCTGTGTCTTATTTTTGATCTGTAACATAAAGTCTCAAAGGTCTGATGTCGTGTTATAGCAAGCACGTTGTTGACATTCATTCTCCAGATAGTGACTGTGTTTGATATGTTCCATTATTTAAGAACCTTAATATTTTCACATAAAAGAAAGTTGAAAGTGATGGAGTTATATGCAGAGATTCAGAGAGAAACAGTGACCTCTTCTTGACCTCTTGATGACCTCTTGATGAGTGAAGCAGTAATGAGATGTTACAGTGATCCTTCAGCGACATCTTCTGGATCAGAATGGGCACAAGACAACAGGATCTCATCTTTACATCTGAGGAATTTACACCAATAATCAACACTTATTCTCTAGTTTTGATTGAGTTTTTGCATACTTTAAAGTAGCTTTTCTTTTTATATTTTTTGGTTTTCGTTTTAATTTTGGCACATTTTTAAGCCGTATTTTTGATTTTGTTCGATGAGTTCATAAGTTTATCTCATGTTTTTTTTTTATATATATTTTAAGGAAATTTTGCAGTGCCTAAACCGAAACTTATTTCAGTTTATTTGCTAGGTATCTCTACCTTTTTTTAAATAACATACAATTTTTTAAACATTTTAGGCCAGTTTTGTATTTAATTTCAATCAACATATATGTAAAAATGGTTTTATTTTAATTTCTTTATTTTATCAATGTATATGAATATTTATGTAAGAAAGACCTAATGTTGATATAGAAGATTGTAATAAAAACCGAATTTTGACTTTATTTTGTTTATTTCCTTACGTGTTAAATCGTGACATGTAAGCCCTTAAACCACTTTAGAATATTATTGAAATATTTATCAAAAATGAAATATGTCGTTCATCACAAAATTTGACTTGAATGTGAATTCATTACATTTACATTTACATTTAGTCATTTAGCAGACGCTTTTATCCAAAGCGACTTACAATAGTCGAGGAGACAATGAAGCGGTAAATAGCCGATACAACAATAGATAAACAAGTGCTACAACAATGTTACCGAGTTACACAGAGAGAGAAGTTACAAAAAGTATATATATATAATTATTGTTATTATTTTTTTTGATAGAGTGAGTAGTTAGAAAAGAAGTGAGTTAGATGTAGACGGAAAAGATGAGTTTTTAGGAGTTTTTTGAAGATAGAGACCGAGTCTGACAAGCGTGAAGCCAGGTAATTTCAATTTCATTGTAATTCAAGCAACAATGAAAATGCCTTACTCAATGGAGTATGACAAAATAACTTTATTATATCACAACCAAGATTTTTTCACCCAATAACACATTTTTGTCTCCCTGAAATATTTTAAGTTGCGGTTTGAGTATAAACACACAGCCTCTCTATACTCTCCGATAAATCCAGTTAATAAAATAGATATCTATTGTTCTGTAAGAAGGATCAAAACTTCTCAGAGAGATTACAGAGAGAAGATTCTGCCTTAAATCTTCTTTTGTATGTTACCTCGCACCCGTACATATTCTCATGACTCCATTTCTGAGCGAGAACTGTATACAGGCCCACAGCGGAGAACATGCCCCCGGGTTCTCTGTGAACTTCAGCTGTTCCTGTGTGTTTTCTGAGGCCTGTTCTTTCCTTCACTTTCCATGTGATCCTAACTCCATTAGACTGTAATCCCGTGATGACGCAGGCAAGCGTAACTGTCCCGGGACGATTGTTCTCAGCTTGGACTGGTTGAAGAAGGTGAACCTTTGGAATCACCGAAGGATGAACACCGACATGTGGAACTGAGAAAAAGACAAACGTGTTTAGCTGTTTTGAATGGTAGTTCTTGAATGGGATGTTTATGGTATATATAATAATAATAATAATAATAATTAATAATAAACAGATTTTTGTTTCAGAAACTTAAAGGGATAGGACACCCAAAATTGAAAGTTTTTTTGTTTAATCATAATGAAAGACAATCGCTTGTAACCAAAAAGTTCTCAGAAGGAAAAAAGTGGTAGACAAAATTACCCTAGGAAAATAATAGTGATTTTCCTGCTATGGTAGTCAGTAGGGTCCAAAAACTGTTAGGCTTTTGGCATTCTTCAAAATATCTTCATCAAAACGAAGAAATGTTTACAGGTTTGAAACACATTAAAGATGAGTAAATATCGGATTCAACTATTCCTTGAAAATGCACCTTATACCTTTCACAATGAGCCGAAGTCCTCTGCTAAATATCAGTCTCATCGGAGTCTTCTCACTGAAAGCAAAGCTGTTGGAGAGAAGGTGATCAAGACTAATATAAAATCAAATATTTTGTTTGTGATTTTGTAATCTCACCTCAGCAAAAGAGAAAAAATCATCAGACCAAATATCATTCTTTTATACTTTTTCATTTCTGTAATGTTTCATTTGTGTTGCTGTTTCCGCAGATGCCCGGGCACTAGACATTGTTTCATTTGCTTCAGACTCAGCTCTTATAAAGCTGGCAGAAGTTGGCGGTTAGGAATGTCCCATGTGTTCCTGTAACAGGTGCAGATGGTCCTTCTGTAGAGACATTAAAAAATAAAGCATTACATTTATCATTCAAAACCTAAATGAATAAACTAAGCTGAAATTTTCATATATGGGATTTATTATTATGTTAAGATCATATTTAGCAAGCAAACATGTCAAAGTCAGGCACTTTTATGTTAAATAAATGTTTATTTATATATTTGTGTTAATGTTTGTGAATATTAACATACGAATGAACAAATTATTGTGTAGATGATTTATAAATATAAATACTGTACTGTTCTTGACAAAATGACATGACAAGTTTACAGACCACTTTCAGTTTCTTTTGAATTCACTATTTATGTGTCAATGTGAAATTCTTATTTTTATTTATTATTATTATTGTCATTATTATTATTATTATTATTATTATTATTATATTTTGTTTCTCCCAAAATATTGTTTATTTGAAGAAAATAACTGGACAAACAGATCAAAATAACTTGATAGATGGTCTGCATGTTTTCCCAACTCAGATATTCCAATGGATAGAACAGCAATATTTCTACTCTTATTTAGGAAAATGTACACAATTTTTAACTTTCCCATTGCTGTTGGATGACTTGAGGTTAAGTTTTATTGAAGTTCAACAGACAGTGAACTTGAATGACCCCCAATCCTGAAAAAGATCTTATTTCTTTTACTCCGTTATAAAGAGATCCACGTTGCTTTGAAGTGCAGACACAGAAATACTACAACATTTTTCATGACATGCTTTATTCATTTTTTACATCATAAACTGGCATAAGAATGTTTTTCTTGTAATGTGTTGTACAGCATTTATCTGGGGTACAAACATGTGCCATTTGGCTGTTGTTCGGTTAAAAGGGAGAAAATAACAGGAAAGAGCCGTTGGCTTTGTTGCGAGAGACAGATGCACTTTCTATCACAACATTGTACAGATCTCCTGGGAAATAACTCATCCAATTAGACCAAAGTTTTGTGGTTTCATAATGTAGGCCTGAAATATTTTAACATTGCAAGCTTTTTTTTAAATCGTTCTGCATGCAGACCATTTAGGTTTTATATTGGACCATTCCTCATTATGAAATAAAAGTTTATCATTCAAGTTGAAAACCTGAAACAACACAGTCTTATTTCAAGATAAAATCTTGTCAATCATGTGTCATATTTCTATCGGTAAACCCACAATAATAAACACCAGAGTCATTTTCCAAGGCGGTGATGATCTGTAACTGGTATTGTGTGTTTAATCCGTCGCCGGTGAAGACGGCGTATCTGCTGTGGTTCAGTTCACTGCCGTAATGCACATGTGATGTGTTGGTGAAATTGTGAGAGAGAATAAACTGTGGTGCATGACCAGAGGTCTGTTTATACCAGCTCATAACCCCCACACTGCTGTTCGGCATCAGTGGACAGGTCAGAGTTATATTCTGTCCCTGCTTCACAGAGAGGTTCACTGAAGTCTTCCATAAAAAGCCTGAGACAAAGAGAAATGTTTGAGATAGAAGAAAGCAAACATTCTACACTTTTTCTCAATGTCTTTCTTTAATCGTTGACTCAGAAACTTTTAGTCTTCCTCTTGTCATTTCAAACCGGTATGACTCTCTTGCTTCCGCAGAAAACAACGGAAGATATTTTGAAAAATGGTTGTACCTGGCACACGTTCATTTGCTTTTCACTGGTTTTGAGTCCATGCAAAAAAAGATTAGGGCACGATGGTTTTTGGTTCCCATTTTTCAAAGTATCTTCATTTGTGTGATGCATCAGAAAGAAAGTCATACAGGTTTGAAATGACCGAATGAACAAAGGATGACGAAGCAAGAATTTTTATTTCTGTATTGCTTTAAATAATATAATATTGTGTTTCGTTATTTTAATTAATTACTGTTCAAATTAAACGTTAAATTTTTATTATTTATTAAATATTAATCAGCATTTAAATATACTTAATACTTAATATAATTTAAAATACTTACAATTCAGCGAAAGACACAGAAGAGGAAACAGTTTCATTTCACAGCGTAAGTATTGTTGAAGTATTGGTTGGTGTGATGCGACTTCCGAGGATTGTCTTTGAGGTCTTAATACCATCTTACAGGAGTCTCTTATGGGATATAAAACCCCACTGAAGGGAGGTACAGCTCTTACCAGTTTATCTCTCTCCACCAACTTTCATTGTGTTGTGTGAACAGATGAATTCAGTACATGTTCAGACTGCACATCTAATGAAGGTCTGATGAGAGAAAAGTGAGTCACGTTATAGGTTATGTAAGGCTACATCAAACACTTGTTTTGTTTGTTTCCTCCAGCTTTTTTAATAAAGAATATTGATATCTAAAAAAAATACTGTAGTATTATAACCGACACACAACTGAGACCAGGGGTGTCCAAACTTCCACCTATGAAAGGCCATAAGTCCAACTTGACTTTGGGCGGTGGGCCAAAGGTAAATTCTGTATTGTACGCCAAGCTGCATTATATTAAAGTTGCCTGGGTTCCCCTCATTTATTTTATGATATTTAGAAATAATTAGAAAACTTCTTTAATGTTAATTTTAAGTTCGCTTTTTTTGTAGCTCAACAAAAATATGTTCTGTTAAATTAGAAATGACGATTTAAGGCAACCCCTCTCTCCCTCCCTTCCTTGTTCAGATGGTTTGGCAAAACAAATCAAAGGTCTTGTCAATGTAAACCTGCATGACTTCACTCAGTAGGAAACATAAGAAGATATTTTGAAAAGTGTCCACTATTATTGTATGGACATCAAAGCATTGCAAAACAACAGGAAGAAACAGTGTTCTTTTACCGACATTCTTCTTAATATCTTCATTTGTGTTCTGCAGAGGTCATAGAGGTATGAAATAAAAGGGGTGATTAAAAAGGAGGACAGATCATTCCTTTTTGGGGACCTTTCCCTTTAAGTTTTATTCTCTTAATTAACTGATTTCATTTAATGCTAATCTACCGTAACAATTAAAGAAGATTTTTTTTCTATAGCATGACATATTTCAACAACATATCAAGGTTGATCAGTAAGGAGCCATTTTAATGGTTATTTATAGCCATTTAATACTATTTACGGTTACTTTTACTCCTGATGGGAAACAAAAATGCTACTGATATAAACACAGTTGTGTGCACACTTAATGTAAAGTTCATAATGCATCACATATACACACATCATATAATAATCACACTTTCTGGGAGTTCAGTGAGTCCAGATCCCTTTGGTTTGTGAGTGAGTCAGAGCACAATCACAGGATGCTGAGTTAAAATATATACAGCATTCTTCAAAATGTTCTTCAGTTTCTCCCTGAAGCCCATTGGATCTTGATGACTATTATTTTAACAGATTTTTTTTACATTGTTTTATATAATAAATGAACATTCTTAATTCGTCATACCAGATTTTTTTTACATTTCATTATCAGTAGATTTATTCATTGATGGTATTTAAAAACAATTAAACCTTTAAGGACATCTTTACACTGGCAATGTATTGTCCAAAATATAATTTTAAGAAAAAAGATTAAACAGAAATGGGGACCAAGTCTTCATAAAACAGACCGAAGTCAGCTTATCAAATTTTGAGGTCACAAATATTTGAGTTTCTTTGGCACTTTTGATATAATTTCAAACTTTGAAATTTTATTTAACATTGTATAGAAGGATTTAATTATAAAAAAGTAAATATCTTAAAAAGACTAGAGCTTTTTACAGGAAGGGTCACATTAAATGGAAGTTAATGTAGGCCATTGTTGTTACCAGCCAAGTTTTTTACACTCTGCAGAAGTAAGAAAATCATAAAGGTCAAAAAAATCTCATATCCTTTTAAACTTTGTATGGAGTTCATGTTTTTGACTAAGCAGATCTTCTCCAGACCCAAAGCATTTTGATTTGAATCAATGCAGTTGTTAAAATGTATACAAAAATGTTTAGTAGATTTTGACTTCATCGATACTTGCATGGCTTTTTCTTTCACCACATTGGAATGATAAAATCCCGGATATTGTGCTTCAACGTTTTTGAATTCTGTTAGACATTATAGATCTGACCTTTTCTTTTTCCTGAGAAAAACACCAGTTTAAAACATAAAAACGTCACAATATATATTATACACAGATTAAGAATGTGTGAAGTTTCGACAAACTTCAATAGTGACTCATTGTTAAATAACACATATCAAAAAAATATATATATTTATCTGATGTGATATTGATTTTAAAATCATAAAATAAAAAAGTGTGTTTTTTAAATTGAAACGCATGATTCTTTTAATTATATAAATGTAGTTCCAAGGCCCCAAACTCCACGCCAAGTATAAACTTGCTTTTTATAGCACTATGGTGAACCAGTAACTTTCCAGAACAGTTTTTAAAACATATTTCATCTATAGCATAGCATTGCCCTGTCAGTCACATGTTTAAGATAAGCCCAGACAAGTTACTCTTAAACATAAAAAAAACAAGATCTACACAAAACCTGATCATCTTTGAACAAAGCCTCACAAGGGCATGTGCAAACCCCAGAAATGCAACTGCTTTTCTAAAATCGGTCTAATCTATTTCCAAATGTAGAAAATCTTGTAAAAGTCCACCAATCAAGCACAGGAACCCATGGAAACAGCCACCACCCCACAATATTATATAATGGTCCCCTAAATGATGAGTCATCACGGCGAGGAAACGGTGAGCAGCAGAATTTCGAAGGTCTGCTCTAACCAAACCCAGTACAGAGCTCACATGTGCTGTCGGTTACCGAGAGAAAGCGCTCGAGCTTTCAGTCTTCATGGAAATGTTTCCTCCGGCACAACACGCCAGTTTATCAGCTGTAAAAATGTCAACGACAGATAAGCAGTGACAGACCTGAGATATGACTTCCATATCTTTATTTTTTGTGAGAGGTTTGTCTGCACATACTTCTAAGGTCAATCCTCCCTAGCTTCTGTGTGTGTGTGTGTGTGTGTGTGTGTGTGTGTGTGTGTGTGTGTGTGTGTGTGTGTGTTTGTGTTTGTGTGAGAGAGAGAGAGAGAGAGAGTGTGTGTGTGTGTGTTTCTGTGTTTGTGTGTGTGTGTGTGTTTGTGTGTGTGTGTGTGTGTGTGTGTGTGTGTGTGTGTGTGTGTGTGTGTGAGAGAGAGAGAGAGAGAGTGTGTGTGTGTGTGTGTGTGTTTGTGTGTGTGTGTGTGTGTGTGTGTTTCTGAGTGTGTGTGTGTGTGTGTGTGTGTGTGTGTGTGTGTGTGTGTGTGTGTGTGTGTTTTTGTGAGTGTGTGTGTGTGTGTGTGTGTGTGTGTGTGTGTGTTTCTGTGTGTGTGTGTGTGTGTGTGTGTGTGTGTGTGTGTGTGTGTGTGTGTGTGTGTGTGTGTGTGTGTGCGTGCGTGCGTGCGTGTGTTTGGTTTACTGAAAGAAGCATGGATACAGTGTGCTTGGCAGAAGTTCAGGAAACACTGACTTGCTTACACTCTGAAGGTTTTAAAAATGTTTAAAATAAGACTCAGCGGTGGCTCCAAGCTCGCCGTTGAGCCTGCCAAGACACTCCTCGACCCAGCAGTGAGGAATGGAAACTGAAACCCACCAAAAGGAGGTAGGTAACAATTCTTTTCTCTCCAAAATAAAAAATCATTATGCTGATGAGTCACATAGCACGGAGGACTGAGCAACACACACAGGACAAGACCTAACATCAGGAGCACGGCCACTCCTCTTTCCTGAGCTCGACGGCTGAAGTTTAGGGAAAGCCCAAGCCTTGAAAGTCTCATTTCTGTTCCAGGGAACCTCCAGTCAACACCTTTCCTCCGTTCCCCAGCAAACATCCAGCAGCTGGACACACCTACACCCACCCACCAGGCCCGGATACCATCGACCTGTGAGCATCACAGCTTTTCAGCTGCCGTCCGTGGATCAGAATGACGGCCTCAAAGTCTTCTCAGACTACCCGCAATATTGTGATCGCCTTACTGGCCATCTGGTCCATCATCTCCATCATCATCATCGCAGTATGGGCCACCTCGTCGGATATGAAAGATTCAAGCCAGTGCCGTGCAGAGATGCAAGAACTGAGAGAGAAGCATGAAGGGGCTAAAGTTGTGTGGACCAAAGACAGAAGAGCTCTTGAGGACCTGGTGAGGCAGGCATGGAGAAATCAGACCGTCTTACAGAGACAAATCGAGCAGCAAAAAGATCAGTTGAGATTTTTAAACCTCTCGCTGGAGGCCAGCCAGCAAGAAAATGTGAGTTTTGATATTTCTTGTTCACCTTCTCTTGGGACGGTTGGCCTTGTGAAATAAAAACTTCACTTTGAGTTGTTTGATCCGTCGATCTTTCTCTTGAACACACAGAATTTTAGTTTTATTAACAATTCTTAGAGCTCATTGATTACTGTGTTTTCTCTGTTGAACACATATTGAGATATTTTGAAGAATGTAGAACCATTTACTAGCAATTTAATCAGGTTTGGAACAACTAGAGAGGGAGTAATTCAGAATGTTGGGTGAACTTTCTCTTTTTAAGTACGAGCAGCTTTAGTATGATGAACTTTCACAGGAGAAGGAAAAAAAGTGTTGTTGTAAAGTGTTTTTAACTCTTTCCTCTTCTTTTGACGATCAGAGATTTGAAGAGAGCAGTGAGGAGTACCATTTTAAGTTTCATTTTCCCCAAAGCATGTAAGGTTTTGTTTTCTCCGTAGCAAGACAGGAAGGGGTAAACAGGTTAGCTAAACCTAAACAGATGTGCAAATCTAGGTCAAACAAGCCGATTCTCGTGTAGCATTTAAACAGCAAACCTTCATTAAAAGTGGCAGGAACTTCTTCACACCACTTCCTGAAGAACCCCGATCACGCTTACACTGTTTCCGTTGTTCTGTTGCACATGTCATCCACATACCTCTACTTAAGCGCTTATGTGCCCATTCCTGCAGATATGTTTGTGAAATGCCTGATTTGACCTTTGGAGATGGTGGTGTCCACTCACATGCTCATGAGATCTGAAGACCACTCCTTAATATCTCAGTGCTAACCTTCCATGGCCATGCCGCACCCCTGTAACTGATCTTCAGTTTAATGAACATCTTGACATTTCTTTGCAGATCATTCTCAATGGTAACATAACGGTTTTGGAAGGGAATATTGAAGAATACAAAGTGTTGGTAGGAAACCTCAGCGCTGAAATCAGCCTGCAGAAAGGTAGGAAAAGTCTCGTCACAGTTTTCCTTTACTTGGAGTAGCCATGAAAGGACCACATTCTCTCTCTCTCTCTCTCTCTCTCTCTCTCTCTCTCTCTCTCTCTCTCTCTCTCTCTCTCTCTCTCTCTCTCTCTCTCTCTCTCTCTCTCTCTCTCTCTCTCTCTCTCTCTCTCTCTCTCTCTCTCTCTCTCTCTCTCACTCTCTCTCTCTCACTCTGATGATATTCTTAGATGCATTTTCCCATGTAACCATAGAAACTTGGGAAACAACAAGTAAGCAGTGCTGAAGCATGGATTCTTTACAGTGGCAGCTATAAAAATATGATGTGAATGATGAAAGATGATAATGATGACAATAAGTTTGCGTTTACAAACTCAATAGTTATTTATATTTTAAATCTGATTTATTTTGCCCTGCTGGCAAACAGCAATCGTGATATGTTCCAAACTGTATTTTATAAACTGCACATTGAAAAAGGATCGTTGGGATTACTTAATTTTAATCAAGATTTAAATACATTGTTTGAACATGCATTTTTTCAAATTTCAAGCGAAATTGTGTTGCAAATCTAAAGTAAATCATATGGGGATTAACTGAGATTAAATTGAGTAATTCTAACAAGACTTTTGTCAGTGAATAAGTACTGGGATGTCAAAGTTGCCATGGACCTTTTAGGTTTTGGAAAGATACACAGAAAACAAGGGTGGTTGGAATTTCTTAATGTTATTATGTACATCGGTTCCACGATTAAAGAAGATTCATGTTATAACAACATACAGGGCCAATGTACATAATAAAATGAATTGCATTAATTAGAACAACAAGGTTTTTCAGTGTAGCATTTAAATATCAAGTAATAAGTAATTGTACCCAAAATATAGGATATTCTTTACCTAAAACTATTTTGAAGTTTAATATGCCACAAAACCTCTTTGCGCTAGTCTGTCCGTATATTTGTGACTTTCTGAAACACACTGAATGTACGCTGAAAAAATAGGTTGTTGGTATAACTTAATTTTATTGTGTGCATTGGTTCCACATAATTAGATCAAGTTGTTTAGACATCATTCGTTTTTCAAATTTCAGGAGAATTTATATCAAAATGATTTATTTCAATCACATGGAACCGAGGAACATGATAAAATAAATCATTCCAACAACCCATTTTATAAAACACGTTTGTGTATTCAAAAAGCTTGACAGATAAACAGTACTTTGCTCCCCTTGGACTTTCAAACTCAACCAACATTCAATTCTGTGCCAAATTTTTGCTCACCATATCAAGCCGAATGTTGAGATTTGGAAAGGGATTTCCTTCCTCCCTAAACAACTGGTGGAAATAGCACCTGACTGCATGAGATATGAAAATATTAAAGAGATTGTTTTACTGTAAGCACTGATTAGAATCACTCCATTGATCCGCATGGAACAGTGGCTGGCTGGAAAAATGCAGTTGGGCTTTCAAATAAAAGGATAGGTGTGATGTCCAGAAAAAAAACATTTCGCACCGACGGCTTTTTTAACACCAGTGTCGAATTTATGACAAAGGAGCAAGCGAGTAACACGTTGTGGTTATAAGCTACCACCCGAAATAGTACTCTTACATCACCGTGGCCCCTTCAAGAAACACGCTGATAAGTTAGCCGGCCTAGACATTACCTTATAAGCCAATGGAATTATGACGATTTTTTCCCCTCCAAAGAATGTTTGGATGATTTTGAAGAGTGTTTAAACGTTGTGAGTGGACACTGAATATGCACGCAGTGAAATGCTAGAATTAAATATGAAGGATGTTATGACTGAGGAGAGGTTTTATCATTTCAGACCACATTGAAGGCCTCGAGCATAACCTGACCCTGAAGGCCCAAGAGTTGGACTCGTGCGGGGCTTTACAGATCGCTGCCGTACAGCTCCAAACCGTTGCGGAGAAACAGCTCAAGGCCTGCGAGACGTCCAAGAACTTTTTACAAAAGCAACTGTAAGTCAGAGTTCATGCACGAAACATTCATAATGTTTTATTAAAACATCAAATGAAGATTGATTAAAAAAAAGGCTTATATTAAAACATCCCCCAAAAATGTTATGTTACGACACATTTGATCTTGCAGACTAGTTTCATAAACCATATTTTGGCATTTTACTGCGGACGAGAGTTTTGACATATTTCTTTCATCATAGTGCAAAGTGCAAAAACGTGGATCTCCACGAGGAGGACACAGCTCCGTATCATTTTGCCATCAATAACAATGAAGACAACGGAGCCCAAAGTATCAGCACAAATAGTCTTACACTGGCCATGATCCTATGCGTTAGTCTTCTTCTGGTATCATGTAAGTGTTCTTTAATCTAACACAGTTTCCTTAAAGGAACCACGAAGTGTTCTGTGTGTTAATAAACTCTGGTTTGCTTTCAGAGATGAAAGGACGATTGGATGTTGGAGTTTCTGGATGTTTCCGTTCAACACTGTTCTGAGGTCACGCGGCACTTGTAACCCTGGACTTTCAATCTTCATTTGAAATAAAGATCACCGAAGTCAATTTGATTCGAATATCCGGTGCAGTCAGTCAAGGATTCAAAGCTAATATTATAAAGAATAATATGTTGGGTGACATCAGAGTCAGGAAATATATGCTGTACTTCATCGATGATGATATTTTTGTTTTTTATTTTGAGGAACAAAGTTTTACTTCTAGATGTTTGAGAATTGACAAACCTATTTATTTTTGTTTGGGATAACCAGGATAAGACAGCAAAAAAGATATTAATCTTTATTAACCTTCACATATGTGTTTAAAAATGATTCATAAAAGCTATTTTTTAAAAAGTTATAATTTCGACCTTATTAAAGAAAACTGATAAGAAAATGTTCTACGAGATTATAGTTATTAAAGATTTATTTTATTGTGGTCAATTTTCGAGAGGATTACACATTGCATCAAAGCTTTGACACAAATACATCTGTAAGATGTCTGCCAGATATCTGAAGATTTATAAAACATCTAAAATCATCTGCTCAACGTCTTTTGTTCATCCATTGTGAAAATTGGACATTTCACAGATATCTTCTAGAGATCTGAGTCCACCAGCAGACATCTCTGATGTTTTACAGATGATGACGCAGACATGAAATACATGTGTGTCAGATGTTTGTGTTTTAAAAATGTTTATTTAATCTGTTTGCTTATTGATGTCTATCAATCTGAATGCAGAATCATGTTTAACCGGTTCAGTCAAAGTCTAGTTTATCACAATTTATCTCATTGTTTCCATTCCGGATTTTTCAGCATGTAAACATAGATTTGATATCATGAAATGGAATTGTCAAAAAAAGATGTACTTAAAGATTTCTGAAATATTGGGGAACATTATGAATTGTTCATTGTCTTTAAATAATAACGCAGCTTTTTCTTTAGCATCCTTTATAAAAGTTAATAAGAATGTGTTTGGCAAAATGATATCATGCAGTGTAAAATAAAACAGCTTTAAGCTTCTGAAATAAAGTGTTTGTGAGTATATGTGTAAAAATAAAAATTAAAAACAAACTCCAGTCAATGTTAATTATTTTTTAATTATTTTTATAATTAAATAATTATTTTTATTTTGTACTACTTTTTTTAATTAAATAATTATTTTTTAATCATTTTTATAATTAAATAATTATTTTTATCTTTTAATTATTTTTATAATTAAATAACTATATTTATTTTTTAATAATTTTTATAATTAAATAATAATTTTTATTTTCTTATTATTTTTATAATTAAATAATTATTTAATTTTTTTAAATCATTTTTATAATTAAATAATTATTTTTTATTTTTTATCATTTTATAATTAAATAAATTTTTTTATTTTTATTATTTTTTAAATTAAATAATGATTTTTATTTTTTATTATTTTACAATTAAATTATAATTTTTTTAAATTATTTTCATAATTAAATTATTTTTTTTATTTTTCTATCATTTTTATAATTAAATAATTATTTTTATTTTTCTAATCATTTTTATATTAAATAATTATTTTTATCTTTTAATTATTTTTACAATTAAATAATTTTTTTAAATGTTTTTATTATTTTTGTAATTTAATAATTATTTTTTATCTTTTCTTATTTTTATAATTTAATAATTATTTTAATTTGTGTATTATTTTTATAGTTAAATAATTATTTTTATTTTTTATCATTTTTATAATTAAATAATTATTTTTATTTTTTATTATTTTGTTAATTAAATAATGACTTTTATTTTTATTATTTATCAATTGAATTATTGTTATTATTTTTATTATTTCCATAATTAAATAATTGTTTTTATTTTTCTATAATTTTTATAATTGAATAATAATTTTTATTTTTTTATTATTTTTACAATTGAATGATTTTTTTATTATTTTTGTCATTTAATAATTATTATTTATCTTTTCTTATTTTTATAATTAAATAATTATTTTCATTTTTACTATTTTGACAAATAGACAATTATTTTTGTTTTTTAATCAATTTTATAATTGAATTTTGTTTTTTAATATTGTAAAAATTATAGCGACATTTTAAGCACAATTTCTTAAAGGCCTCACATACTACAGTCTCAGAACAACATTACCCAGAATTCCTCACTCGAGCGGAAATGACGTATGGTCGTCGCATCCGCCCACCTCGGCTCCGAATGAACCGCGCTGCGTCCAACATGGCGGCGCCCGTGGAGGTGATTCTCTCGTCAGATTCAGCGTCTCAGCTGTGGAACTGTGCCGTGTTCGAGCCCCATTCTGCCACAAACCTCTTGAGTTACAGAGGCGGAAACACGTCATCAAGAGCCTTAACTGTCCTCAATGGAGAATATATATTAGGAGCTCAGCTGGGGAAGAACTTCATAAACGTGTGGGAGATCCAGAGAAAGGTGCTTTAATTCTCATGTTACAAAACATTTATTTATTATTATATTACACTTATCTGTACAATAAACAAAGAATTAAAGTCATAATAATGTAATTCACAAATAAAGAAATATGTTTAATTGGCATTGAATCTTGAAGTAAACACACTTGACAGGGTACAATAATTTAAATATTATTTGTATAATAATTAAATATTTAAATATTATGTTTTAAATATTATTTGTTTTATTTTATTTAATTTTGTATTATACAAAACTAAAGTTTAATACATTAGTTAGGCCACAGGGACATATATACAGATGGTGTTTATGGTAATAAAATAATTATATTTAAGGTTAAACTGCACAAATAATGTTCACACATATTTATTTATTTTATTTATATTTATTTTATTTATATTTATTTGTGTAATGTAAGTTTACAAAGGTTAGTTTGAACATAACATGTATTTATCTTGAGTATAAATGTGTATTAATAGATCACATATACAAATATACTGTAAATAAATATGTATAAATATATAAGCATATTTTAAAAATGTACACAATAAATGTTATATATTTATGTATTTTTTGTATATATGGATGTCTAAAGGTGTGTTTATAAATACAATGTTTTTGCGCACAGTATACACACATTTGTAACACAAACCTTTTAATCTACAATCAATTAATCAATTACACATTCTGCGTTTCATTTCTATTACATTAAGTCTATTAAATTTACTTAAAATTAAACACATCTGTTTGACATCCCATAATATATTTGGTTATATATTTTAATGCAGATCAATTGAACAGTCGGTCAAATATAACAAAGTTGCCACAACCAGGACAACGATAAGAACAAAAAGTAAAAAAATGGTCAATAACTCAGAATGAAATCATGAGAAATTAATTTCTATTCATTCTATTTTCTATTCCATTCCTGAGTTTTTATTAACCGATAGTTTTTATTTTTCAGGATCAGTTACAACAGAAGATTGTATGTCCTGGGGTTGTCACCTGCCTGTGTGCGTCTCCCAACGGTCTCTATGTTCTCGCAGGCATTGCTGAAGCGATATATCTGTGGGAGGTGAGCATCAGTTACCAAAGATCTGTACACTTCTTTTGTATTGTGCTTCACCTGATAGTACACATACATCTATTTACATTTACATTTTGTCATTTAGAAGACGCTTTTATCCAAAGCGACTTACAATAGTCGAGGAGACAATGAAGCAGTAAATAGCCGATACAACAATAGGTGATGTCTACATTATCATCTATAAAACCTCAGCTAGACACGGTTGGTTCTCAGATGTTATATAGACCTCTAGAAGATGTCTGGAAGATATCTATGCTTTAGAATGGATGTACACAAGCTCTTTTTAAGATGTTTAGCACATTATTTTACACAGCAGCTCTCCTTGTCTTAAGCAGACATCTTAGAGACGTATCTGGGTCTTGTACGCCTTCTGCGGATTTGTAATATTTGTCATAAGAATGTTTTAGTTGTGATGCTTACTGTTGGTGTTTTCCGATAGGTGTCAACAGGAAATTTGCTGGCCATTTTGAACCGTCACTATCAAGATCTGAGCTGCATCTGTTTCACAGACGACAGCAGTCATTTCGTATCGGGAGGGAAAGACAATCTGGCTCTCGTATGGAATCTCTCCAGGTGTGATCAAGTTATTGTTTGTGATATTTGACTTCAGTTTTGAATGAGCGTTTGGGAAGTGCATGTTGTCTTATGTTTGCTCCCTTCCTGCCTCTTATTGCTGATTGGCCTTTTCAGAAATTGGTTACCCCGATTTTAATGACTGGTAAACGTGATGTGCACTTGCCTGTGGTTTTGATGTCGTAGACTCGTTTTAAGTTGAATTTGTGTCTCTTTTCATAAGCAAAGATCAGCAATCTTTGATCACTTACTAAGACACGATCTCAAACCGGCGATTTATCAACTATTCTGATTGATTCTTGGCCTCAGATAAAGTCAAGGCTCTGTCAGAATATTTCTTTTGTAGTCCACATAAATAATAATAATAATAATAATAACTCGTTTTATAGGTATTTCCCTTCTTACACCAGCTTTACCAGCTGTCTTTTAAAACCAGCAGTGCCAACTGTCTTCTAAAAAATGGTTGGAGGTTTGAGAGTTTATTTTACATCCAGTTTCAACCCGAAAAGGTCCAAATAGCACTTTAAAAAAAAATGCCCCAATCGGTACTCCACCTCCACCTCGTGGCGTCTGAGTCGAAGTGGAGCTCTGTGTCCATTACTGATCCAACCACGGGCCCTCCCATCAGTTCTGTCAACCTTTGAAAAGGTTTTCAGATGTTTCTTGGCCCATTCTTTGCGTGTTGACTTATGGGTCTTGTTCAGAGGGAGTTAGGTTTCTGCCTTTCTTACCTTGGCCATGTCTCTGAGAACTTAACACCTCCGACTTCTTAACAGTTTTGGTAGTTTGCAGTTGTTGAATATGGCAGCACTGGAGGATAATGGGTTCCTGGTGAATTCATGTTTGAGTCTTCTTAAATCTTTGGCAGTTAATTTACACCTTTTATTCTCGTTTCTTGCGACTCTATTTGCTTCAGAACATTTAATGGTTCTGTGATCATGCCCCAGTATCTTAGATATTCAAGAGTGTTGCATTAATCTGAAAGAAGTTTTACAATTTGATTTATCAGGGTCAATAAAATCTCTTTTTTGGCCCATTTTTGATGGGAATAAAAACTGTCTAATAATTATGCATATCTTGATATAAGGTGTTGATCTCCTTAGGCAATACCCTCCCTCCTATCACAAATACACATCACCTGATTTACAAAAAGTCCCATAAACATTCAGGTTTATAAATCTCAGAGTTAGAAATTAGGGATAAAATGATGATCTGGTCACCTAATAATTGTGCACACAGTGTAGTCACTTTGTTGTAGATTTGTGTCATATTCAGTATGTAACCGACTCTTTTATTTAAATACACACAGTCTTGTCATTAACATACTTCACGACTGAATTAAATCATATTCAGTTTATATTTCACCTTAAAATCAAATGGTGAATCAAAGGAAAAAGTCAAAAATTGTTAAGCAGCTAGAAAAAGAAGTCTATTTAGTATCCTTGCCAATTTTTCGCTTAGTGACATTACTTTAAATTGAATACGTCGTGCTGTTTTAGTTTTACATTTGTTTCTACTTCTCATTATTCTCAATGATGATTCTCATTAGATTCTCATTACGGTAATACAGCGAGGCTGATCATCATGACTTTAAATTAAATGCAGCGCATCTGTTACTATGCTTTAAAAATACTTGAAGAGTTCATTTTCAAAAACAGAAAACTCAGAAAACAGTTTTATTGTGCATTCTTATATACAATTTCCAACCAGTTTGGTTGTTTTGAAGCTTCAAAATCGGTCACCCCACCTTTAATGGAATAAAAAACATGATACATTCTTTTATCTACCACTTTACATTGTTATTTAGATCACATCAATATAATGCGAATATGATGGAATTAATTTACCTTTTGCCAGTGTTATTTCTTTAAGTTAGCTCTTGTGTTTTAGCTCAGTGTTTCAGTGCCAGCAGATGGCAGCGTGAACATTTTCAACATTCCTGCAGGTACAGATGGTATAAAACATTCACACAAACAAGCGTACAGCTCCACTTTATATCAAAATGTCTTTTAAGTACATCTTAACCAAAATAATTCAAGTATGTGAAAAAGGATTTTCAAACGCTTGAAACTGTATCTCTTGTATCCTCAGGCGTTTTATTTTCACAGCTTTGAGCTATGTAATAGTAATTCAGCATCTGAGCTTCTCCCGCGTTCACTCGGCCTGTCTATATCCCTCTATTGTGCCGTGCTGTTATTGTTATCGATCTGAAGTAACACGCTTTGAAGCTCTTGAATTGAGGCTGATGAAGAAAGACATTGACCTCAATGTTCTCGGAGCTTTATCAATTATACCAGATTCCCAAACTTCAACATGGACACTGAAGTGTTTTTCAAGGGTCTGCCGAGCTGTACCGACACGTCTGCTGGATTTGAAGAAGACCAGTGACAACAACACTGGCAGGAATTTAAAATGAAGGTTGGCGTGTGTTTGTTGGATGGCATTAGGTAAGGCAAACCAGGCCCACGGGCGGCAATATATGAAAGGAAGGATGCGGGAGAGCCCTACGCTCCTATCAAACCCGAATGAATAATTTAGCATCTGTCTCCGAGTTTGAAAGGAGATGATGCATATCTATTATTCTGTATCTTTACAGCTCGGCAGAATAACCTCTCGGCCTTCGCTGTAATCGACGTTCCCTGACCCACACACGTAACTGAGAGGTCTTGACTTTAGGAAATCTTGCTATGTGGGTTCGCAGCGGCCTGTGGCTGTTTTGAAGTCAAGAGAATGGCGTCTAGGTTGGCAACTCATGAGATTTAAAGTGTTTAGAGTTCATTTCATTGTCACTCTTGCATAAGGGAATGTAGTCAGAATAGACCAAAGAGGTGAATAACAGTTGGACAGTGCCAGCCTGTTAGATTTCCCGTACATTCCTATACAATTTAAGTCACTTTTTGGCCGAGCCTTATTCGCTTAAAGGAACTCCGTTTCTAAAATGTTTTAAGATAATTAAAGGTATATTGTTTATCCTCCAAAATGAAAATGACATCCAGACAGCTCTGATGGGCACAATGAAAGGGTAACCAGCCTCAGGCTTTTCATTAGATAAACTGCTAATCCATGAGCCTGACATAAAAAAAACTTTAATCTTACATTTTTATCTGTGTTGATCACAAATTCATTTTTTTGAGAGTTTGAATAGAAGTAATTTTGCATTTTACGGCCAAAAACTACCATGGATGTCTTTGGCGACTCAATGACTTAGTAAATAATTTTGGGTAAACTGTTCATTTAAAAAACATTTTGGAGGTTGTAAAACTATGCATTCCAAAATATTTGTTTATATTATGTGTCATTTTTTTAATCATATACGACTTAAACATGGATTTTATTAGCCATCATCATTTTTCTTTTGCCAAAAATTTTAACCAACCGTACTGCGAGCCCTGACAACGAAATCCTACAGAATTTTGTAGCTGATTTACAAGATGGTTAATTTTGATGAAATATTCTGCATTTCAGAAAACTTGGATATTTCCCACATCAACCTGGAAAATATTTCTGAAAAACTTTTACTGAATACTTTCAATATGACTGAATGCAGACTTTACTTATGGTTTAAAGATGGGAAACATTCGAAATATTCAAATAAAAAATAATTGTTTATTAGTTATATATTATTTATTTTAATCAATGCTTACATATCTTATTTTATCTTTTAAAATGATTATTATGTAATTTATTTGAATATTATGAATATTATTTTGAAAACGTGTATAATGTGTTATTAACTAAAACTTTTTCAGAGTAAATGTGGAATTTTACTAAATAACCATGATCTGAATATTGGGCAAAATAATCGTGATTATACTTTAGATTTTTTTAGGACTTAAGAGCTTTTAAAGGAAGTTTACCCAAGAAAATAAATACCTTTAAGTGATGGTTCGTCCAAAAATAAAATTGCTGTTAATATTTATTAATATTCATTCTTCAAGATATCTTCTCAAAAGAAAGTGAAACAGATTTGAAATGAGGAGAAAGTGAAGAAATAATTTTTGGATGAACTGAACCGTCATCAGCATTACATCCTCATTAGAATCACGTTTTGTTTTGTATGTTGACTATGTTCATTTAGTTTTATCGGCACGGATTCGGGCTATTATTGATTTCCTGAGCCAGTGTTTGCACCAGCTTAATCGTGTTTGGCTTGAAACTCAGCCGTGTTCTGCACTCAGGTTTGTGCTGTAAGAATCGGCAGCTGTGACCTTGCTGCTGAGTGAACGGCACAGAGCGCAGCGCAGCATGAAGAATGAAGCGTGCAGTGAACGAGGGGAATCTAAAGTATTGGAGAGGGACACGTTCACGCTGGCAGATGTGAAGAAGTACAGAGATCTTAAAGTGATGGCAGTTGCCACACCTTCTGCCAAAGAGATCCTCAGAGTTAAGCGCCAACATGAGTTCGGTTTATAGATGTCACAGGTCAGGATGAATGAATAAAGGCCCTTATTCGGTCAGTCACAGTGGTTTGCTTCCACATTATCCACTTTTTCTGCTTTAAGTTATACTGGAATGTGTCCAGATTTTGTAATGACTGTAGGACATGTTAAAGGGATGGATCACCCAAAAATGTACATTAAAAGCAGAATGTTTTTCTGTGCCACGCGAGCTGCGCAGTTTAAAGCTAGACAAGCAGAGACTCTCTGTCCCATAATATACAAGCAAATGGGTTTATTCTTCCGTTACATACATTCTTAAAAGTTTCTTCTTTTGTGTTCTGCTGAAGAAAGTCATACAAGTTTGAAAAGACAAGAGAGTGAAGGTGAAGGTGAAGGTCAAGGCACACACTGTAGTGAAGTGAAGTGACGTGACGTATTAGTGTCACAAGTGTTCCATACTTGGAATTTGTGCTCTGCATTTAACCCATCCAGTAAGTGAACACACACACACACTGTGAACACACACCCGGAGCAGTGGGCAGCCATGCCGCGGCGCCCGGGGAGCAGTGGGGGGGCGGTGCCTTGCTCAAGGGACTCACCTCAGTCGTGATATTCCCGCTGGTTCCGAGTCTCGAACCAGCAACCTTCGGATCACGAGCCCAAGACTTGAACCACCAGGCCACGGCTGCCCAGAGAGTGAATAAGTGATGACTTAAACTGTGCAGCTTGCATGGCACGGAGAGAAACATTTGGCTTTAAACTACGCAGCTTGAATGGCATGGAGGGACGCTTTCAACTTTATAACTGCGCAGCTCGTGTGGCACAGAGAGCCCTGTCTGGCTTTTTAACTGCGAAGCTCGTGTGGTCAAGAGAGTCTCAGAGAGATGCATTCGACTTTAAATCGGTGCAGCTGGTGTGGCACACGTTACATCACAGACCAAATAATTGATAATGACATTCACTGACAATGATTTTTATGTTTGATTTTCATCAGTTTTATTCACTTGTTGTTGCAGCTCTACCTGAGAGTATATAGTGATGAAATGAATACTGGGAATGCATTGTTGCTGTGGATAAAAAACGCCAGCCAAAGTTCTCATGTGCCTGTGCAATGTCACACAGGCTTGTCTTCTTATAAAGCATCTAAATGAGTTGTTTTTTAGACGGACGCATTGGTATTCTGTGGGACGGTCTGTCCGGACTAATAACAGGTGAGGGGAGTGCTCTGGAAACCTGTTTGAGAACAGTTCGTATTTACAGAAGAGTCTGTTTATGAATGTTTTTCTGGCTCCGGTTCAGTTTAAATGTCATTGGACAGTGGGATTCAATCAATGAATGTTGACTACATTTTAAGATGTCATCATTCCCTAATGCATACTGTATAAATAAAGCCAAGATTATGTGCCTGGAATGAGAATAACAAAAACTTTTGAATGCTTCTTCTATTTTTTTTATTTGTTAGAGATCACTCTGTTTCTTATGATTTTAAAAACTTTGCAGCTTTATGAATTTTGGTTAAATAGTATATAGTATAGAGTATGTTTGTGTGTGTGTGTGGATCACGGATGTTATTTTAGACAGCTCGGCCCTTGAGTTTACCCGGAGGTGCCGCATCATGCAGGAGTGCTGACAGAATGGATCTCGGTTCTGTCTCATTTCGCTCTATCTGCCTCACAAGTTTGCATCTGGATCTCTCTGTCCATTTCTCCCATTCATTTCATCCTATGTCCAATCAGACAACATTTTTTAATATTATGATTGATTCGAGATAGAATCTTTAATTAACTCATCGCACAAATAATCTGGCACGCACAATAAAGCATTGTTGTCCAAGGCCTTGGGTTTATAACAGTGGCTTTATAATGGGATGTCAGTGACAGATTTTGTGTTTTGACCCACCGGACCTCTGATTGTGTTTCAGTGTTGTCCAGTTGGATTCGCCACGCACACCGGAGCCCCGTCACATCCTGTCGCTCCATTCCCTCCCCATTACAGACATTCACTGCGGCCTGATGGGACCACAAGCACGTGTTGCCACAGCATCACTAGATCAAACTGTAAAGGTGAGTTTTTGTATTCTGTCTTTTCTGATTCTAGGGTTGTTTTAAATGGAAAATAAATCATGTCATCATGTATTTATTCTGATGACATTCAAAAATTTATATTGACAATGTTTATATTGACATTAGGATAAATAAGTCACACATTTTTTTCATGGAGGAGGGGGTGATATTTTCTCATTATAGATAACGATTCTCTAATAACTGAAGCAATTAATTTTAAAATACAAATTTTGTTCTTGATTTAGTTAATTCTGATAAGATTAACCCTTGAATATTAAAAATATTTACAAATTAATTGATATTTCTGCACTCATTTTAGATTTTTATTGTAATCACAGTAATTTGTTATTTTATTCTTTAGTTAAATAATAATTGTAGATTGATGTGTTTTTATTTATTTTTGTATGAAATTTTTACCTCAAAAAGGAAGCTCACGGATAATTTATATCTATTGTATCCCACAAGTACTTCCAACTGCTAGTTCACCTACAAATGAAAATTGTGTCATCATTTATTCACACGCTTGACATTTAAAATCTGTATGACTGATTTCTATTTTGCAGAACATAAAAGAAGATATTTTGAAAAAGTCGCCAGCGGAAGAACACTGGCACCCATACACTTTTCTAGTATGGAAGGGAAAACCAACCTAAGTGAATGAGTGCCAGTGCACAATATTCTTTCAAAATATCTTTTTTTGTGTTCAGCTGAAGAAAGGAAATTATCGGTTTGAAATGAAAGGAGGTAAAGTTAATGAAATCTCTCTCACGCACTTTCTCGGAGTCATCTCCACGATGGTCTCAAAACTTATCTTTTCCGTTTGCACCTAACCAACAAATAAACCTACTACTAATAAACCTCCACTCCAAGTCACTTTGGATAAAAGCGTCTGCTAATTGACTAAATGTAATGTAAATGTAATGATGAAACATTTAGTGCGAACTTTCACTTTAAAAACATCATCAATTACGTATAAAAAACAATATCTATATTTTCATTGCTTCACATATTTGAAACATCATTTTTATTGTTTTATTCTTCCACATATCATCGCCATGATGTCAGTACACTTTACTCCACATGATTATTATCTGCATGTATTTTTAACATCTACAAACAATACTTTCTGACACTACCTATATTTTAATAAACTGGAAACACAAATGATCCATACGGTGGTTTATCCTGTAGAGAACTTGTTTAAAAAGCTGATATCTTCATCTGTTATGTTCAATGTCTGAGAAATCTCTTGAAAAGCATAAATATTTATGAATTCATATTTTCCTTCCGTACGGATCTCAGGCTGCCTCTCTTGTAATCCAGTTTGTTGCTTATTTAAGTCCGATAATGGCATGAAGAAATGCGGTCATGAGGGGTCCTTCACATAATTCATCTTCCTTGTTTAGTGCAGGGAAGATGCTCTTAAATTAATGTTTGTACTGATGAGACCTTGAATCGTCATTCAAAGAAAGTTTTTATCCTATTTGTGTCTGTATTTTGTTGACTGGCACTTTTTATGGACCTTGTTTAGGAGCCATTTACAAGCCTCTTGTCTTCCAGCAAAAACACTTAAACGGGATAATTTAGTTTGAAATGCATAATAATGCGCACTTCCCCTTTCTTGAGTTGTGAACTCTGATGGAATTAGAGTTTCTTGCTGACACGGGGTCAGTACGTGTCGTACGGGTGTAAACTGGATAGCCGAGAGGCAGCAGTCTCAGTGCTGATGTTTGGCACTCAGGGCTGTTTCTCCTGGACGCCTCCGGGCGATGTGCTTCATCCGATTGAGGAGACTGTTTGAAGATCAGTGCTAGAGAGACAGATGTCCCAGTGGGTTGGATGGACAGTGTGCATACGAACATTTTCTTTAAGCAGACTGAACATCTGCAAACTTGCTTTAAGAATAAGACAATTGGGAAATTGCATACATTAGACACTTCAAATGATTAAAATCCATAAAGTGCTTAGCAACATTTACATCACCCTTTTCTGTCTCTGTTTTTAAATGTGGGAATATTTCTCTCCCCTAGAAGATTTTTTTAAGAAAAGCAATCATTCTGGTTTTAACACTAGATTATTGCAGCTGTAGACTCTGCTATTGTGTCTCTTAATTACTTTTTCTCATTTTTAAGAGTGTTAAAAGGTTACATTTGTCAGTATTTTCTTATTTTAGACTTGCAACTTAGTCGGACGTTTCATGCTTTCGTGCTATGATTAATTTAAAATGAAGAATGTCGTAGGGTTGGTTGAAAAGGACGACAGCAGTGTCCCTCTGAGGGCAGCCGGAGACCACCTTTAAGTCCTTAAACCTCGTTTTTTTTATATCATACACACGGGACTGTTCATATAAAAATGAAAATGACCTCCGCATCTTTGTTTCATTTCTGCATGACTATTACTCTGCAGAACACAAGAGAAGATATTTCGAAGACTGTTTGTAACCAAACCATTTACCATTTAGACAACTATTTCTCAAATTATCTTTTTTATGTTCCGCAGATTAAAGAATGCTGTTCTCAATACACATGACTTGGTTGAGTCTCCATACCTCTTGTCATTGACATTGCGTGGCAGGATTACACCAAGTAATCAAGCCCATTATAAAGAAGCCACAGCCATGACTGATCTACGGGTCACATGTTGTGAGGATCTGTCATAAATGACTGGCTGCTTAGATTTTGTTTAAGCTGGAGGTGTGCCCGGGGCATGGCGACACCAGGCGTTCAATGTCACACTGTGTGCACTTGCTCATTACCCAGAATCTCCTGTGGGGTTTCTGCAGGACCAGTCGCTGTCATAGCAGAGCTCTAGTGAAGAGAAATGAGAGAAAGACCTGCTGAGGGCTGACTGAGGTAATAAAAGACCGGAGAGTTTACCACAGCGGGAATCAAACCTCAGCAGGGTTCACAATTAACACTAGTCATCTGCCAAATATGATAGAAATGGGCATTGGCGGGTTACATGTTAGGGAGTCTGTGATTTGATGGGATTTGTGTTGCAGATGAAGACCTCTTTTTTTATTTGTTTGCATGTTTTGTAACAAATTAACATTAGTTAAGGAAAGAAACATGTTTCGATTGCCTCTGTGGTTGAGAGAGGACAAAGATGATGTAATGTTTTCGCTTTTTTGCTGATGGAAGGGAATCATAAAAGGCGATCTGTAGAGCAGTTTGTCCTTTAAATATTTCATGAACAATGTAGTAAAACATAACCCTTTATTAGTCTTTAATTATAGCTTATCTTTATTAAAATTCGTAAATGTACTAAATCATTTTTTAATTCTTTCTTATATCTGTTATGATTATGTCCAAGTGAACACATAATAAACATAAAATCTAAAAATGCTATAAAATATATAAAAATGCTATAAATCATATGTATTGACTAACAGAAACCAAGTTTAATAAATGTTAATTGATGTTAATTAATGCATTAATTACTTTTAATTACTTAAACCTTAACATAAAGTTTTGCCTTTTCACAAAAAAAAATCTTATTTGTAATAAATATCAAGAATAAAAATACCTGTTAATAATAAATGATCATATAATAGCTGATCTTTGTCGTGTTCATATACTATATTGTTTAAGGGAATAGATTTATTTTTAGGCATTTCATGTCCCAACTTAAACATACAGTATGTGATCCTGCCGGGAAACCAGGCTAATGTCTGAAAATCTTATTCTGAGAAGTAATTTATTAAAGTATGATTTTACCTATTTATTTACTCATTTTAAACATATCAATGTTATATTCTCAAAGAATTTTATTTACATTGTTGGAATGATTTAATGGATGAAAAAAGGTAATAAAAATCACAAATGTAGTTTATGGCCAATTGTTCTAATTTTCGTTTAGTTTTAATTTAGACTAATATATTATTTGATTGGACCTACAGACCTATTGTTTCAGTTTTAGTCAACTATAATAACATTTAGTCTGAAATCACTCTGTGTGGACAGATGGTGCCCAGCATAAGTTTTAGGATGCTGTCCCTCAGTCTCCTCTCCATCAGGCCACCTGATACTAATCTCTGGACCGTGACCTTCACAGCATCATAGCAGCGGGTTTTCGTATTTTCCGGATACCTCTCTAAGTTTCTTGTGGGAGATGAACGTCCAAACAAAATGTGCTGGCGGTCCGGTTTAATCAGATCTGTCTCATGCTGTCAAAAGCCATTTGAGCACAGTGGCTGCTGTCATGGCCCCGGAGCTGATCTATATCAGAATCGATCGGCCCCCTCCCCACTTGATGAGCCGGTGATGAAATTTGTTTGTGGGAAACATGCCTTCACCCGTTTCATTGTGCTAATGCCGAGACCTATCCTGCTTTCAGCTGTTTTGAAAGACGGTGTCATGGCCTATCCCTGTAGACATGTCATGGAAGATCCTTATCGACACGAGTGGAATATTCTGTCACATGCTTCCAATTATCCGTCAGAGATAGTGAAGGGTTAGTCTAAGACGGTTTATTGACATTGACATGTATGTGTCCCGTATGAATGCTCCCGTTTGCTATTTAGATTTTTCTGTTCAGTTCCATTTTTGCAAACTGGCATGGCTATTGTTAAACATCAACCCCAATGAGAAACATACTGATGCGCTTGAGATGAAGGTTTGTGGTGTAGAGAGTCCTGAAAGACGAGGAGCATTTTAAAGAGCGAGGAACTGAAGGGACTCACGACCTGAACTGTGTCACAATCTGCATTCAGTCGGATCTCTATCCTTTAACGGCCTCTGAACGACAGGGAAAACCTTTCCTTCAGCTGAACCAAAGAATTTAGAAGCTCACTTTTAAATGAGATTGAAAAGCAGCCAAAATCTTCGCTGGCAGGGGTTCAATCGCAGCAGTCCTTCATTTGATTTTGGAATTGTTTTGTTGGCGCATGATATGGTTTAGTTACAGACTTTACTTTTGTTTATTGTCTATTCTTAGTTATTGCTCAAAGTTTGCTAACTGTGTTTGTGTTTTAAAGAATGATGGGTAATAATAGTTCACCAAAAAAGGATACATTTTTTCATTAAGCGGATATTTATACCCAAGCGAGTTACAGTTTAGAAAAACAACAAATCTTTCATCTTCTGTATGTGATATTACCTTTAAAATACAAAGGTTCTTCACACTGCCTTAGAAGATTTTTTTTATCGAAATGGTTCTGTAAAGAACATTTATCCTCTTAAGAACCTTACTGTTTTACAAAATGTTTTTAGGATTACAAATAGAATTAAAAAAGAGGTTGTTCTTTAAGAAACCTTTGACCGAGTACTTTTTTGTGGATTTAAATATGTGGAACTAAAAAAAGAAGATATTTTGAAGAATGTTGGTAACTGGCACCTATTCACTTGCACTGTATTTTGGTTTATGCTGTTCAACATGAGGAGATAGGTGCCAATATTAGTACTAAAGAGTCTGGGTTAGTTTCTTATTGGTGCGGCAAAATTATCTGAGGTCACAGTGGTGTGAGCTGCACATGAAGAAAAAAAAAGTCTGCGCAATCTGAAAGTCCATTAGGTTCAACAACAGATGCAAATTAGGCCCATATTGTGATCTATAACTATTTGACACAAAAGAATGCACTTACCATGAAGATATAAAGGTTTTATTAAAGGTTTTAACAATTGCACACATTTATTAGATACTCATGTGAGGTCTCTTTTTAAGATTTAAAGTTTATTTTTATTTTTAGTGCATGACATTTCAAAATCAAGTAAGGATTATTTTCAATATTGTCTCATCTAAATCAAAATACACTCATTATTTTATGTTGTATAAAGCCGCATCTGTTCACTCATTGTTGGGTATTATTGCTTAGAGTTTGTAGATTTTAATTGACTTAAATTTTAAGAAATTTGTTGTCTCCCAAAAGCGGGGTCCTTTCTTTGTCACACCCCTTACGTAGGTTTATTTCCCCTTTTCAAATCGGGAACTTGTGTATTGACTGAAATGTTTTGAAATGAGTTTTGTATAATATAGATAGTTGGTACAGTTTACTGGTAACAATTGTATTCTCAGAGCGTGATTATGGACTACATATACTTTTAAATAAAAGTGTGCAATGTGATTGAAAAATGTGCTATTAACTATTGTGTTAGTGCACCTAAGGAAAAAGTTAGGCACACCAGCACAACCAGTGCAAAAAGTTAGTCTGGAACTCTGACTACTGTTACCAACTTTCATCAGAATGTATTATATTTGTGTTCTGTGGAAGAAAGTAAGACTGACAGGTTTGGAACGACAAGGGCGTGAGATTATTATTACAGAATCTGCCTTTTTGTGTACATTTTATAAGCATTTTTTTTCTTTAAAACTGTGCAAACAGCTACTTTACAAAGAAAAGAAAAACCTGCATATTTCTGAATGTCATCCATTTTTTCCCATTTTGTTATCTCATGAGAGGTTTTCAATTTTCTCTGGTAGAATTATCATTTTTTTTATGATAATAAATCCAAAATTTGCTAGTTTGCAAAATGTATCTTTCCATTACTGAAGCAACATCTGGATGGAAACTCATCCTCCCTGATTATGGTAAATGTTTTTCTGGTGGGCTCTTGAATGTAGAAAATGGGTTTTCCACCACAAAAACGCACACATCTGGCAATCAGCATTGTCATGACATCCCTATTCTGTATCCCTAAGTGATTCGTCACAGTGCATTTCTGCTTGAGCTTATTGGCTCATAGAATTGAGTGGTAAAGTGGAACATGGCAGAGCACATAATAAGAAAAGTGGGTTGAAACAGATATTAAATATATAATAAATAAAGAGGGTTTTGTCGGACACATGGGCCTGAATTTAACTTCAGGTCTGAGTTTGCTGATCAGTTAGGTGAATTTTTTTTAATAACAGAGATACTTTCACATGCAAATTTTACAAAGATTAATGTGTAATTTGATGTATAACTTTATCATTTTTAAGTTTAACCATGTGATGGTTCTCTACCAAAATTATAATCACTAAACATACTCTTAATTGGTAAGATAATGTAATTTACTTGTTATTTCTTTTGAATGTTTTCAGGTAGAATCCACAGGGACTTTATTCTTTACGATGGGTTTCAATACTAGTGTGATCGATTAAATGCATTAATATATATAAATACCAATAATCAGTTATTAAACAATGGAAATAATTATGACATGCCATCATTTACTCAAACATTACTCTTATAAATTAATTGAAAGTAAGGTAATATTGTCTTATTACATTAAGATTAAATTGGATTTTATGTGGATCTTATGTGAATATGTTGCTCTAAATCAACATTACAAAAATACATTTTGTAGTCTGTAACTTCATTTTTGGACCGATGTCATTTAAACATGGGGTAGCCAACTTCGATGAGGTTGTTGTTATTTCAAATCATCCGTCTCCTTACTGCTGATTGGCTGCAGGCTTGTTTTGGGACTCTGTCCAAGTAATTTTTCAGGAATATAAAAAAAAAAAAGAGGCATTTACATTACAACAATAACGCTAACTACAGCTATTTTTGTGTCCAAAATGGATGATAATAAGGATCCCAGTCACTAAAATAAATGCTGAATATTAAAGATTCGAGTGGTGTAGTTTGAGAATGTGTGAAACATTTTATTATGAGGAGCAATGTTTGTAATTACAAAGTGTGGAAGTCATCATTTTATTTAAAGTAATGCATTTCATTAGCTAATGTTCAAGCTCCTGCTGAAAAGGTGACTGTAAATCGTAATTTTCATTTTAAAGATGAACTCTTTATTAAACAAATGTAAGCTTTACAAATGTAATAATAGTGATGTTTCATATTCTTTAAATAATTGGGATACACGACTGTACATTTCTGTCTGTGAGCGAAAAAGACAAGGGTAAAGTTCAATGTCAGAGTCGTTTTTTCTTCAAGTCAGTTTTTCTGATTTCGGATGACAACTACACATGCTACTTTCTGCTTTCAAGCAGGTCTCTGCTCATAAATTTTATATGAAATTATGAAAAGGGATTTTACTCTGTTCTTTAAGTTACAAGCCTGCTGGCGTTAAATGAAGTGTGAGGGTTGACTGGTGAAAAAAGGTGTATATTTTTAAAAAAAATATAAAGATTTAAAAGGAAGATTTCAATGAGAGATGCAGATAAAAGCTTATAAACAAATTTGTTCTTGTTTTTTATTTGCTGTTTAAATTTAAAAGATATTCATATTTCTTTACATCATCCAAAAAAAGTATTCAGTATTCAGGATTTTCATATAATCACTTTTTTAGGCCGCCAGAGGTTACACACTCCTGTTTGTCCGTGTCTTCCTCAGAAAAAAGTGTTCACTGTCAGGTTGTTATCCATCATCATGTTGATAATTCACATGTTTCATTTGTCCTGCTGTTGTTCATCAGTCATCTAAGCTCGATTACAGCCTGTCAGTCATCAGAGATGTGTGTTGGGATTCCAGGAGGTCATCAAAGATCTGAGCTTGAGGAATACAGAGGTGTTTCTGTGTCACCTATAGACAGATCACTGTTGGGTGTTTAGTCATTGCTTTAATAACATCTGACATCTACATGGACTGAGAAACTAGGCAGGACGGTTTTAGATACAGCTCATGACCTTTGCCCTGTTGACTCATGACCTTTGGACAGCCTTGATATATCAAATGGTTAATTAATTTAGTTTAAAGACATTACCTTTGTGCTACTTACTTTTTCAGGCTTTCAACTGAGATTTGTATATCTTCGAATTTACTGAAGAAAAGCTCTTGTTCTTTTTTTTAATGGTAATTACTGTATTTGCCTCAAATATTTATTACAAATATGATCCATTTAGTAAAATGGCAAAGCTTAATCATAATTTGTTAACATTAGTTTTGAAACATTAGAATTGAAATATTTGTCACATAAGAAGTACAGCGAACATGGCGAACACGGCTGAAAAAGCTGAGAACGTACTTAAAAATGAGTACAAATTACTATGTGTTAATTATTGATTTTAAAGGGATAGTCTACCCAGAAATAAAAATTCTGTCATCATTTATATATATATATATATATATATATATATATATATATATTTATTTTTATAATTTCAAACCTGTATGACTTTCTTTTGCTGAAGACAAATGACGATATTTTAAAGAATGTTGATAACAGAAAAATTCTTGCTTTGGTTTTGTGTCCATAAACAGCAAGTCAATGGTGGCCAAGGTTTTTTCTAAACAACATTCTTTAAAATATCCTCTTTTGTTGTCTGTGATTAACATTGGTAAATCAATTCATTTTATTTGAAATGTTTGTCAGTGAAAAAGGTCTGTAAGCCTCAAAAAGCTGTGAACTACCTTAAAAAATGAGCAAATTTTTTTTGATTTTAAATGGATAATTCACTCAAAATCTACCTTATTCCTATTTTTATATATTTTTTTTCATACTTGTTTACCTGTTTTTCTTATGCAGAAAACAAATTGGAAAAAATATTGGATACAGAAAAAAAACTTGCTACCAAATTGAATAGTTTTTTTATATAAAAAAGGTATTGTTGGAAGGTATTGTTGGAACAACATGATAGTGAGCAAATGGTAACGATTTTTTTATTGTTATTTAATAAATTTTGCTTGAATTATCCCTTTAAAAATTTGATTTGTTATGGTACTCATTTTCTGAGCCAGTTAGAGTGACGAACAGATAATGGGCATTTTCATTTTGCTCTTACCATTTTATGACAGGATCACGGGCATTGATCCTGTTCATCTTTTGGCTTAGACTCAAAATTATTTTCCGGTCAGTTTGTCTTAAGGATAAGACATAAATCACTCTCGACCTGTTCCGGGACGGGCAGTGACGTTCACCCTCAATGTTTTTGATCTTCTAGTAGAAAATTTCGATTTAAGAATCTTTTTAAAAGCAGCTGTAAATTCAGGAAAGTGGCAGTTCTCTTCTCACCGGCTCTGAATAAAGACTTTGGACTGAAGGTTCTGTGTGTTGGCTCATCTTCCTTACTGCAGAACATTTCAGCTTTTCAAAGCTTAGCTTTTGAGTTCTCCAATGTCTACTTCAGCATTTTATTTGAGATGATAACACCGCATTACCCTGTACCAATGACTTACTATCAAACCCTTTGGCAAACGTGTTGCCATTAAGCTTGCAAGCTGGAACAGAATTGGGGAGATCTTTTACAGAATGTTATTACCTAGAGAGAAGAAGAGCCTGTCCCGACAGACAGAGTTACAGTTACCCAGAAGTCTTGCTCTTCCTTTTGTATTCTTTGCTCTTATCTTTGTCTCTTTGTTCCGTTCTTTGTCTTCCACTCTTTGTGCCATTCAGTTTAAGATTAATCGGTTCATAGATCATAGAAAAATAAAAAGATAACACAAGTTGTAGAGGTTATTTATATACGGAAATATAGATTTATTAAAAACTTGAAACATGTATTATAAAACTTGGCACACATAACTCATCATTTGCATTTAAAACACTTTGTTTAAATGTATGCATACAGTATAAATTCATTATATACTGTACATGTTATATACTATATTTATGATAAACTTGTAAGTAGAAGGTAGTGGGTTTGATTCTCATTGTCAGCAGATAATAACTGAAGTCTCCTTGAGACCTCTTACCCGTTTACTCTGCAGCGATGATTAACTATTTCACAAATCTTGTTAGTTCCATTGGATAAAAGCTTCTGCCAAATGAATAAATGTAAATATAAATTATATACACATATACATTCCATACATATACACACATGTATATATTTAGGACATATTTTTTATTTTTATAAATGTATTGATTTTATACAATTGGCTTAAAAAAGGGCTGTGCTATTACTTTGTTTGAGGTTCAATTTCAATTTTGGCTTGCAACAATTGTGAAAATATAAAATAATATAAATAATAAATAAGAACACAATATTTATGTATTTTGATATTAATTAACATTATTATTATTATGATTTATTATATGTGTTATTAAATCCGGTTTTAAATAAGAAAAATATTTTTAGCTATTTATTAATTTATTGATACTGTCGTTTCCAGAGTCAGATAAGTAAACATGTTAAAAACTCTGTTAACATTAGGTGTATTATTCTTGATTATAAATTCTGTCATAATCGAGCAGCCCTACTTTAATATGAATGTATGTGTTATTAAAAACTAAATTGATATGCACTCTTCACTAGCATAAATGTATCATGTAAACACTTAGAGGCCTTATGATTTTAATGTTTTGTTAAATAAAAAAGAATTATTGAGCCTTTAACAAACAAGTGATTGTCTCTCACAGATCTGGGAAATTTCCTCCGGGCAGATGCTGCTCTCTGTCCTTTTTGACGTTGGTATCATGTCTGTGACCTTTGACCCCTGCGAGTATTTCCTGTTTTGCGGAGGGAGCGACGGCAATATATTTCAGGTGTCTCTTTGCACCACGGTAAGCAACATCCTTTTTTTTTTTTCAATACTTCCCAATGAGATGCTTTGTAATGGAGTTTTTTTGTCACGGTTGTGAAGAGGTTTATGAGACGTTTAATAGGCCTGTAGCACATCAACACTCCACCCGTATCCCTTTCATGAGCAATAATACACCCTGTCTATATTAGACAGAGAAGAACGGTTTTATCTGGACTTCTGCTTGATTGTAATGAGTTATGCATTTACTTGCTGATTTTAGTGATCTTTTCCATTTCTTTTCAGCAGAAGTAATAAATAAAATAGTGGTTTGAATTATTTATTATTTTGGATGAGCTCTCTGTTTTAGCTCAGTTTAGGGCACAGTAAAGATGCTCTTGCAAAGCCATAAGTAGATGTGAATCAAACATGTTTCCTATCATTCTCTCCTCCCTTCACCTTTACACATCTCAAAGGGAATCTAAGATGAAAAGTATCCTGGTGTCATGGCTGTTGTCAGCCTCACTTAAAGCAAGTCCATTTCCTGCTGGAATTCTTGGAAATAAGTTATTCCCAAGCTGTTGGCTTTGAGGACTTGTATGAGCTCAACCAGAACATCCACAGTGATAAGAACCGTAAAGAGTATGGCAACATTCACAACTGGTCAAAATTATAAACAGACATTTTTTTCTTGATAAAACCAAAAAAATGTCTTTAATGAAATATGTTTTTAAACGGATGATGGAATAAATATTGATAAAATCTCAATCTATAAGACAGGGCCTGATTGTTAAATCTTTAAAAAGCATCTCATGGTGAGACCTCAAGAAGCTGCTTGAAATTGACAAAAAACAATTCTTGTAAAAAGTGATTAGATGAGAAAACATGACAAAATGGTCAGATATGACTAGTTGTTATTTTCGGCCCATTTCTAGGTTTCATGTCCGACAGACTATTGTGGCATTGTATTGTGTGCTTCAACCAATGCCCTTACAGCCCATGAATCCCATCAAATCACCAACTTAATCTGATAGTTCACCCAGATATGAGAAATCTGTAATTTGGTTAATCACACGCCATCTTTCTTCTACATTACACAAAATATATTTTAATGTCAGTAACCAAAAAATGCCCAAGACATACCTCAAAATATCTTTTTTTGTGTTCCACATTAAGAAGAGCCATAAACAGACTTTGACCAACATGAAGGTGAGTATATTATGACAGAATAAAAAATTTAGTTTGAACTATTAAGGTACCATGTTATAAAAAGTAGTATTTAGTAGTTCTTGCTCTTTGTATTGTAACAATATATTTGAAAACTCAGAATAATAAGAGATGTTTATCAAATGGATGATGATAATGGGTTGTAGAAATTGCACTGGCTACTAAGAAAGATGTAAAGAATATAAGGGGAAAAAACAAACATTTACTTCAGAAAGAATAAAAAAAGCTTCCTGCAGTCCAGCGCGTAGAAACTTTTAGTGAATTAGCCAAGGGTGACAGAAAAACTCTTATAAATGATAAGAGTAATACAGAGAAACCTTTGGAGAAACTTGGCAGCATTTATTGGTCAGCACTTAATAAAGAGCTTTAATTATATGAGCTGATGTATTCCTCAGCTTTAAGTGCAAAAAACACAAATGTATAAGTTGCCTCAGGCTGGACAAAAGGAGATCATTCTTTTTCTCGGTTTTAAGTTAGTTCAGGCTCCAGTGCAAAACGTGTATTCTTCGAGTCATTAATATTCATGTTTAATAATTGTATGTTTAAACTAGTTTGCACAACCTTAGAGAGAAAGTTTAACAAAAAAATCAAAGATCTTACTTTGTAGTTGTTTCAAATCTGCATAAAAGTCTTTGTTAGGATAAACACAGACGAAGATATTTAGATAAATGCTTATAACCAAACAGTTCTTGAGGACCATTGACCACCGTAATAGAAATTACAATAGTAGCCAAGAGTGTCCCAGAACTTTGTATTGTCCTAGATTCTTCAAAATATCTAATTATGTGAAAGTAACTTTTGCCTACTATCTTACTCAATAGCGTCCAATTACCCTTTGGTTACAAGTACACATCATTTGGTATAAAAATAATATAAAAAAAGCATTTTCCCTTTAAACATCCTTTTAATGCCTCATACCAGTCTCTCAAGCTTCAGCCAGTGTTTTGTGAGTTGTGGATGAGTCCCTTGTTTGGCCTTGACGGGAAAGCTGCCTACTCTTCTTAGCAAAAATCCTCCAGGAACTTTAAGGTTTTTGCTTTCCCAGCACGGGGTTCTTAACCACAAGGACTTGGTGATGTTAAGAGTCAGCTTTGCCTTTCAGGACAATTGGGAGCTTGAAGTAGTCATTAAAGCCAGAGGAGATAACACGGGAAACCAAAGGGCATGTCCACTCTTCAACAAGACAAATTTAGTAAATTCTGCTGGTTTCTCTCGCATGTCTGCCAATATTGAGTTATACTAATTAGTACATTTTTATTATTTATTTTAGAATTTTAACATATTTTATGTTTTAAATGTTTACAGATGTTTAGTTGAGATTGATATATCTTAACTCTATATGTTAAACATCATTGAATGCATGCGAGAAATACGTGTGTATATGCTTAGCTCATTCCCACTTTGTCCAGAAACACTCATTATCATTCGGAGACATTAATCAGAGCATAAATGACCTGGGAATGACAAGTTAGGATTTTCAGCCCCCGGTGTATTCATTCGACTCCACGCCTGGAATCTCTTCAGCATTATTACTCTGCTGGCTTTCCTGATTTATTTCTCTAAAACCATTCAAGATATTCAAAGGCTTTTCACTGTAAGATGCACATCTCTTTGACTTCTGAGACTGGTCTTTACATTCTTCATCAAATGAGTGTACTGTTTTAAAGTTGATTTCACAGTTAGATTAATGGGTTAAGTATAGCAAACATTAGGTGGATGGGAATTAACATATCGACTTCGCTCCAAAACACAGACCTCTGATCAAGTTCTGATTGGCTAAGATTATTCCCTTTGAAGATCACTTGCTAACAAAGCAGGATATACTGTTTTGGATCCCTTGCCTTGTTAAGTTAGTTTATATAGAACATATACATTTGACCTGGAGCCTCATGCCTTATTTTGCTTTATCAATTATTAAAAATGTTATACTTGGTTTTATATTTCAGTTATATTTTATATTTATATTTAATCCTGATGTGAATTTGTAAGCCAACCAATAATTTATCTCGGATTATATCAGAATTTTAATTTATTATTGAAAACCTTATCTGTGATTTGCTTTACTTATGAATGTTTTTTTATCTTATGTATTATTTATAGCATGAAATAAAATTCTTGTTAAGCTTACATCCTTATAGTAGTTATAGTCCGTAAAGAGATAGTACACCCCAAAATAAAAATTCTGTAATCTCTCATGAACTGAATTGTTCCAAACCTTATACATGTCTGTGTTCTTTTGAATACAAAGGAAGATATTTTGCAGAATGTCAGAAAACAAACAGGTCTGGGGCATCTTTGAGGACCATTTAATTTTTTCTTAGTGCTCCGGATATCTCAGTTGCTAACATCCTCACATCATAAATGTAAAAGCACATTTGATGAGCTATTATGTACATGTAATTTGTGTTGAACGTCATATCATTTACCCAAAACTTTAATAATAAATCCAAAGCTTCTGCTCTAAAATCATTACCAATTCCAGAGGGAACCCGTGGCTCATAAATGCAAATTCTCTTCTCGGTTTCAGGGCTTTTATTTTAATTAAGGTCTTTCAAAATGATGTTCCCTCTTCCTTATCACATGGGTTTTATTTCCTTACCACCGCGGCATCCGGACATAATAATTGTGAGACTCTCGATATGAAAGATTCTTCCAAATCAGCCAGACATCTCCCGGCTTAAACTCTTGTCATGTATTATTGATGGTCTCTATTGCAAGCCTTTAAAGAGGTGATGTAATGATTTGACTCAGCAGTGGTCCGCTCCAAGCCCCCATACGTCTCCCACATCCTCTTTCTTAATTAATGCCATTAAGTCAATCGATCAGGCAGTTTAGGAAAGATGGACACAACCCACTCCCCTGGTACCTAATGGAAGCTGCTGGATAGAACATGATTATGTGTCTACCTGGACTGGACGCTGAATTCCCCCAGCGAGAGGGATGTTTAGTCTGCATTCCAGTAAAAGTTTTTTTACTCATCTTTGTTCTCATTTTCTTTTCTTGCTTGGCAGAATGTTAGCCGTGATAAAACCTTCCAGACGGACAACGATGGTAACCAGGTGTTCAAAGGACACAGGTAAGGATGTCTGCGCTTTGGTGTGCCCCATGTGTCTGTCCTCGGTCATTACTGCAGTGTTGCATATGGAGCTCAAAGTTCAGTCGATGAAAGTAAGGAATGGAGAAAGTTTCTGGCGTCTGCCCTGGAACTCATCTAGTCCCATTTGGATTAAATTCCTTCAGTCTGTGCTTTTGTAAAAACTCGGCCTGTGAGCCAACCCAAGCAGGCGTTGAAATCGCTGTCTCCATTTGCTGGGCTGTTGGAGGCGCCAAGATGAGCACCTGTGCTATAAGTTTTCAGGCGGCACGCAGCGTGTATTGTAGAATTGGTAGTTGCTGCTGGTGGCAGAGTGGTGTAATTTGGCATTGTTTGCCGTATCTTTAAGAAACACATGTTTGCTGTAGAGCGTCTCTTATATGAGAATCATATTTTTTATTGTGCATGGAGTTGACAAAAAATGATGACCATGATCTTTTTTGCATATTTTGCTTAAGAGCATGATGCTCTCAGGGTTTGTACATCCTTAGAATTAAATTTATAGTTTAATGCAATGTCGCTTTGGATACAAGTTTCTACCAAATGTGTACATGTAAATCCATAAATTAAATAATTGCTTGCTCAAAAATGTAAAATAAATCCAAAGTGATCAATATATCGCCTAGTCACAAGATAATTATAGAGAAACCACAAAAAAAGTCAGTGCTATTAATCAATAACATTTTTAAAACTTATATTTATCACATTTAATCACATTTCATCTAAATTTTCTGTGTTTTTTTTTTGTTGCAAGTTAATGGGGAACCAATGATTTTCTTTACCAACATCCTTTAAATGTCTTCTCCCTTTCTTTTTCGATATACTGCTGCAATCTAAAATGTTGCAATCTTTAAAAAAATATTAAGAAGCAATACATTTCAGTACAACAGCATTATTTTATTTATGACTGAAACATTCTTCTTATATTAGTACAACTGATTTCTTCATAATTTTTTTTAAACATTAATTTAAAGTGTATTCGCATACATTAACATTTCCAGGTTGATTTTTAGGTAAACTATCCCCTTAAGAGCCAGCAGCAATACAGTGTTTATATACCATCTATGGGCAATAATGCTTAATATATGTGGAAGCATAAATGCAACACAAATATCAACAGCATCTTTGTTTATATATGTATAAATGTAATGTTTAGCCTTTTCCATGTAAAGAGTGTAGAAGTGACAGGAAGCTGTACAGAAGAGAGAAGGTTTATTTTTTGATACACACCAGCATATATGTTTGTACCAAAGAGAACCTTCAGGCATCAATTTATTATGTTTAATAGTAACAAAGCTGGAATAGATCTGCACCTGAGCTTCATCGTCACCAACACGATAACAATCTATTTCCTCCTGAACAGAAATCTGGTGACATGTCTGTCTGTATCTATGGATGGGACGCTCCTGCTGTCCGGCTCTAATGACGAGACTGTCAGGATGTGGGATGTTCAAAGCAAGCAGTGCATCCGCTCCATCACCCATAAAGGTGAGCATCTCTTACTGTTTCTTTCTCTTTCACCTTCTTCATTCCATTGTGTACAGGATAAATTTACTCCTACATACACTTCATACACCTGTCTCAGCATCCACCCGTGCTCTGCCAGGCTTGCTGACACTCCTCTCGTCCCTGGCAGCTGACCAGTCTGCCTTTCGCCCACTCGAGACTGATGTGCCATTAGACACCTGCGTCTTTTCCAGTTTGGCAGTCTGATCTCTGTGGTGGCAGTCGAGTCTGGCCAGCGGTGACGAGTGAATGATGAGATTGTGCAGCAATAGTGACACATCAGGCAGTGTTGTGGTTCTGATCCGTGAACACGTTCTGTCAGAGCAGCATGGATGTGACAGAAATTCACCCTCGGAGGAACAACCTTATTTTGCTGTTTGGTGTTCCCGGGGTGAGTTGTTCCTCTGCCCATGTCAGTTAGTTATGGAATTAATGTGAGGCAATGTGCAAAAAAAAGTGATGTGGTGAAGTGAAGTGATAGTTCTGTCTAAAAAGTTTCATCATTTATACACCTTCATATATGACTCTTACAAATATTTTAAGAAATGATTTGGTGTTTTGCATTCCTACCATAAAGTCGTGGCGGGTCAGTGTCTTTGGTTCCCAACATACTTAAAATAATCTTCTTTTGATGATTCGCAGAGACGTTAATAGGGGAGTAAGGATGAATAAATGATCATTAGATTTTTTTATTAAATTATACTATCTGCCTCTAAGTCAAGTGAATGAGTTGGTCTTCTGTATTTCAGTCACTAGATAGAGTCGTCGCCGACAGTTTTGTTGGTTTCAGAACACAGTAGACGAAGATATTAGAAAAATGAATCGCTAAATACATCTTTTCAGAATTATTAGGAGTAAGATGATTTAAATGCATATTATTAAAAAACTCATGTTTTTTTAACCTTGAACATATGTGTCTTGTATATGGAGACTCCAAAACCATAGTAGAAACTTCCAAATACTTAAATACTTGCCCTTTAAACACATTCATTTTATAGACTACATCTTCTTTTCTATTGAATTTTTTAAAGTAAAATGGGTTTAAAATGTTTTTTTTCTGTATATTTACATTTACTTCCAAACATATCAATGGCAAATGCTGTATCAATAAAACACCTTATATATTCCAATATCCTTCAGCTTTTAAATGAGCTAGTCTGTAGACCTTGTGGACTGTTTGAATTCTCTCTCATTTTTCTCCCGTGAGGTGAAATCAGTAATTAGCTCCGTTCACTCTCCCAACATACAGATGAGCTTTGGTCGTCCCGGGTTATGGTCAGAAAGATGAAAGAAATTCATTTCCGCAGAATAACTCGTCTCCAGTCCTGCGCACACTTGTGTTAGCTCTCCAGCTGTCTTTATACCCAATTACTTCATTGGCTATTCTTTTTATTCCCTTAATAAATCATTTTGGTTGAGACACAAAAAATCTATGGCCAAATAACTTGGTAATTCGTCAAATGTGAGGAGGTGGAGGGTGAGGGCTATCACGATGTGAAAAATCACCCTGATGAATTGGTTTTCGTTCTTTCCATTGTTACCCTGCTGGTCAATAAGGGCTAAAGAACAACAGATGTCAGAGTCCTCAGAGATGTTAAACGCCTCAACAGCTTTTTAAAGGCCAATAAGGCCGGCCGAGTTGAAGAAATTAGCAGTGAATTATTGTGATAACCTTTAGCCTGTAGTTCATTATGTTGCTTCTCACTGCCTGGATGAGAAGTGAGGAAGTGAGAGAGTGTCAGAGCGAGGAAGGTTTTTGTGTGTTCTAAGATCGATGTGGGGCTGAATTACACAGTTTCTTCTTTGGGCCTTTGATCACGTACCTGCAGCAATTAAACTTCTCTGAGAGCTTTAAAGATTTTAGTTAATAACCAATGTGATGCCTGTCAGCCCAACCGGCCGATTTAGAGAATTTGTGTGTGTTTTAGAACAGTTTTTCTTTAAAAAAGAAATAGATTTTGCTAGTTCAGAGGTTGGTGCGTTAGTGTTTCCCCACAGAAACATTTTTGTTCTGGAGAAGGAAGGCAGTGTCATAATCAACGGAAAATGAAAGAAGGGGTCAAGTGTTCATTTTGCGTACCTGTATTGTATAATCACATATCTTTGGTTTACTCTCATTATCAAAGAACTTATACAGCACTCACGACCAATCTTCAAGCAAGGGTTTCTCCTGGAATATACACGCTGATGCTTGTGCTATTTCGAGCTCTCTGATTGGTTTGTGGGGGGATTTTAAGGGAGAGTGGCAAATAAATAACTCATGGTCTAATGATGTTGATAAGGTTGAATATTTTAAATAATCTCTCCGAAGCCTTTGGCTTTAATGGGGATAGTTCTGAGTACAGCAATACTACAACACGAGTCTAAATCGATCTTTAACAAATGAATCAAGTTGAACATTTCAACTCAACATGTTAAACAGTCTTAAAGAAACACTTCACCTTTCTTTTTATCTCATAGCGCCTTAATTGGAAGTTACCTTGGAGGGAAGTAATTTCAGGGCTCTGTGATATTTCTGTGCCTGCTTCAGTCATATAACGGCATCAAACTTTCTTGACTGTTACGCCGGAATGGAAGTGTAGTCCCTAATCTTATTCGCCTTGAGAATCGCAGCTTTACATATCTGGGGGTTCTAGTAGACAATATAACTACAGAAGACATTTTAAATATGACGGATATCGGGACTTGTTGGTAATCTACACAATATATTGATGAAGACATTATATAAAATGTAAGTTGATTTCCCAGTTCAGTGTCTGTTGAATTTCAGGAGGGACAAAGTCATCCAACGGCAATGTAAAAAACTGACTTAATACCGATGGAACCTGTCATATAAATCAAGGTTATAACATAAAAAGTGATTATTAAACTTTTCACTGTACAAATGTTACTGTTGCTTACAAGTAAAACTTGTTTCATTTACAGTGATTGAGATCTGGAAAAATACAATGCACTCTTTCAGTTTTTTTCACCTGTTTTTCAATACATGCAAATAAATGCAAAGCGTGAAATTGGTAGAAGTAATTAGTGGTTCGCTGAATGAAACAAATATGATAATTATTCTAAAACACATACCTATTTATAGATTGGAGAATGGTCTCTTTGTTTCTTCTGCAGCATTATATTGGTTTAAAATCTTCAGTGCAATCGCACAGCCAGGGTTGCCTCATCTGCACATCAAAACCAGACTATGGAAAAAGAGGATTTTTCTTCAAGAGTGAAATTAAGGTTTACATTTATTGAAAGACAGATTGTTCTCTCTCGCATTATTTGATATACAGCTTTACATGCTGTTATAGTTCACCCAAATCTTAATTGAGAGCATGAATTTAGAGCAGCTATTGTTTCATATGGCCTTTAAAGTCTCATTTCTTTCTGTCGTTCCAGTCTTTGTTTGTGTTAGTTTATGACACAAGCCTTTTCTCTTGGGTCTGCTGTTGACCAGAATGGTGTGTGAGCGTGCTGTAAACTTCAGAAAGAGTCTCTGAGCAGAGCAGCGTCTGTAAACTCAAAGCAGCTAGACGAGGGCTGATGGTCTCGCTCATCAAGGCTCTTGATGTTGGAGTCAATTAAACCCGGTTTCATGCCTCATCCCAGGACGCAACTGATCCCGCCCTTCATTTTATCTGCCCTCTTCATTAAAGCCAGCAGCCTGCCAGTCAAATGACAGTCTAAAAAGAGGGCGACCAAATCAAGCGCCTTTGTCAGAACCAGTAGATCTGAACTGTCAGACGTTTTGTGTTCAGAAAGCTGAATGAGTCTTGTGTTCAGTCCACTCTCTGTCCAGCCTAGTTTTAAGTGGGTCGCGTTCAAATCTGGTCTCCAAGGAGATTCTTTTAAAAGGTCTTAAAAACTTGAAACTGCATGAGAGCCTTTCAAAATCTATGTAGTATGATAAATGTCTTCCTGTAGTGATGTCACTAATATTCACAAGAAAGCTAAAGAGGTCAACACTTTTTGTAATAATAATGCTAGGATGATTTTGCTGTGGTCAAACAATATTCCGAAATATTTGTATAAACTGTTATGGTATTGAACTAAGCCATGAACTGTTACACCAAAATACATAAAATTACAATAGTTTGAAGTTGTGACGTGGAAGTCTCTATTCCTTGTTCATTCTGCAATGTTTTTTGCGTCACCTTCACAAATGTAACAAACTAATACTAAAAAGTAGAATAGAGCGAAAAATTGAAGATTTAGTGGAAACTCAGCATTACAGTGGAAAATATTAAGAAGCCACTTAAAGATTCATTTCAATTTTCTAAATTTACTATTCACAGGTAAAATTAAGTACAATTATAATTTTTGTATTTTCTAAATCAAATTATTTAAACATTTTATATTTTTATATATTTTTATTTACTAGAACAAACTTGTCGCAATCATTTTTCATGCATGCTTTTACATGTATTTTTACAAAATAAATATTTAATGGATATAAGCTGTTTTTTTTTGCATGCACTGAAACAATGGGCTGTTGGATATTGCGGTTACACATGATTCAATTAAGTTGATTTAATATAACTTTTTCTAATTTCAAGTGAAATTATGTTAAAACAACATGTGAATGATAATATTATGCAAAACCAGCAACCAATGTATATAAATCGTCATTTGGATTTTCACAATTTTATACAACACAACATTTTGTTTTAAAATTCTTTTTTTTTAATTAAATTGATTTTTTTGTAGTTTTTCAGTACTTTTTTTCTTGTAAGTTAAAAGGAAAAGTCTTCCATGTCCCAGTGCTTATCGAAGCAGAAATGACATTGATTCTTAACTACTTTCATTGATTATAATGGGTTATATCGAGACGTTGTTCCAGCTCTTAGGAACTTTCGAAATTCTTGCATCATGTAGGTTGGGTTTTTTGTGGTGATGAAGCAGGGGCTATTTACTATTCGTCCTGAAATCTCAGAAACTCAACTGACTTGATGTCAAGAGCGGTCTACAAGCAAACCACCTATAGAGACCACTCAGATGAGAAAAACCTATTCCCATCCTGTCCGCGGCTCTCTATCCCTCTGACTGGTGCTAGATTATCCCATGGGATGTGTTTTACAGATCTTATCAGGCACAGCATAAAGAAATCGAGTTCTTGTCTCTTGGTTGGGTAATTTGGTTGTGTCATTTTCTAACCTATCCAACAAGCCTCAACGTGGGTTAACATACTGCTCCAACAAATCTAGACTTGATAATTACATCATTTGAACTAGAGTTAAAATACGGATGTCTCCATTAAAATTGACTTAAGTATGCCATACAGAGTTAAACAGTCACACGGTGGAAATGGAAATGCGTCACTGATCATATCAGGTCTAGTCCGATGCAGGAAGCTTAAAACCTTCAGGCGGAAGATCTCTTGAATCGTTTGGCAGAATTGAGCTACAAATTTTACATCAATTCCTCCCCATTCCCTCTGGGGTGTCATGGTGCCAAAAGACTCTGCAGTGAGCTGGCAAAGCAGGCACGTTACCCACCTCCTCATGCCTCTCCCTGTCATTCCAACCGCCCGACCTGGAGCGGTTTGGCACAGAATTTATGAGCGTGTGTTGGAATAGCCTGTGCCATTAGTGTAATTCCAGGAGTGAAGCCAGTTTCCCTGTGAATCAATTGCAGTGATTGAGTGGCAGATAATTAGCCAGACCCGAATCCCTGACACAAAATATAAACATACGCAGCACATGCGCTACATTTTAAGATGATGTAGAGTTTAATTCAAGGGTGTAAATCTGGTGAGATGTCTACTGCTTAGATGCTGAGATGCTACTGCGTTCTGATTTGGATATCTCAGAATAAGCAGTTTTATCAGTGCTTTGTTAATAAGAAACTATAAGAAATGATGTGATCAGTAAATTATATTTGAAATCAACATTGTAACATATAATCAAACTACGTTTGTAATCAACCTTTCTTTCTGGCATCCTCAATTTCGAATATTTTTTGCAAAGCATTCTGGAAATATATTCTTTGTTGTGGTTACATGTGATACTACTATTTAGACAAATGAATAGCATGTCCATTTTATTTTTATTGCACTTTCTACAATTGTCAATTCTTCAAAGCAGCTGCGCAACAAAATATATCGAAAATGCACAAAAAACCTTAAGAGCAATATAAAATGGAGGTACATGCACATCTTATACATCTTATACATGAACAATCATTTGGTTACCTTAACAAGTCTTAACTTGTTTCCTATCGTTCCTTTTATTGAATATAAAGTGCAATATAATATAATATATTTTATTGAATATAAAGTGCTTTCATTTTCTTTAATGAAAACCATTCACCTCACAATATCTCTGTTTCTTCTCTGGATGGGGTATGTTCTTTACTTGAGGGCGGGACTATACGGAATGTCCAATGACCAACTTGCAATTATCCAATCAGGTGGATTTACATGGTGTGTCTATGGCAGTGGCCCACATTGAGTTCCACCTGAAAATGTGAGTTGATATACAATTAAAAAATTTAACAAACTATAAAAATATAAATGTATTTGTTTTGATTCTGCAAACGCAATGCATGTCACATGACCAGAACCAACCCATGTTCATCATTCTTTCTGTAACAACTTTGAAAGTTGCCCGTATAGGAAGCTGATCGTTTGTTGGGACGTGGCCTTCAGCTTGTTTCAGTGCTTTAATTCCTCTTGACTATAATTTGGGCTTTTAAGGCATTAAAGACTAATAAATTGCGGATTGGCTGCGTTGAACATCATTTGCCATTAATTGAAGTGATTTCTAGCACTTATTGCATTGAGAAAAGTAGCTTACAACCAGGCCCTGGGTCTCAGGTCTTATAGATTTGGACAGAGACAAAGAATTCATCACCAAATACCTTTAAGTAAGGTGAACTAAAGAATGTAGTCTTTCCCTGGCTTTCTTCGAGTTTATCATCGTTATTTATAAGGCATTAGTTCTACAAATACATCTCTCCCTTTGCAGATTGCATTTATTAGCACAACAAAACAAAACCACCGGCGGATCGAATCTCAAATCACGGCAATATGCATATCTGCACTTCCCTCTCGCACACACAAACAAATAAAGAAACATCCACTTGTTCTACTTAAGATTCCTCATGACGTTGGAAGCATTACTCAACTCCCTTGTCAACAAGAAACCAAAGAAAAATTGGGACATTTATCTTGATTTACAAATCTAGACTGTAGAACGGCATAGCGGAGGTTGGGAAGTGTTCTCGCTCTGTTGGGATTAAACTTTACAGACATCTGGGCAGCATTTGTTTGGGTTTAAAATGCTATAAAAACCGTTGACGCCTCTGATGCACTGATATTCTCTTCTCGCTTTTTTTCGAATGTGATGACAAGCTTCAAAGATTCCCAGAAATGTCACTCGGAGCCCGGCGCTTTCCCCACGACAGACGTTTTATGTTATTACTCAAGAGTGGCCCTGTCATGCTTTATTCATCCAACCTGCTTCAAGGTGTTTTTCTTAAAAGGCATTTCATGCTGTATTAGGGCGGATGAGCCTTTAGCTAAACAGACTAAATGGCAGAATGACTACAAGCAGAACATAGGCCATTATTACAGGGCCGTCTTTACTCGGGTGTATAATGGACAAAATGCTTCATGTATGGAAGTGCGGAGCTCTCCTGATGGCATCGTAGACCGGGTGTCATTTAGCGTGGTTGGGCTTCAGGGTGGATGCGATGCCTCGGACTCTTACGTATCTTTGTGTGTGTCAAATAGAAATATTAGGAATGTTTCGGCTTTGAATTTATGAGGAGGGCTTCCCTCACCGTTTCCATTGAATATTGTAAATCCACCCGCAGGCACTCTTAATTTTACAACAGGAGGTCTTTAAACCTTCATTAACATTCATGTTATGCCTCCTGCATACTCCACAAAAACATAATGAAGGATCAACCCACTCTCGCTTTCTATGTGTGTGTCTGTTTGGTTTTCAACATTTTTGTAGCTTTAATCCACAAGAGTGACGCTGAACATAATTTAGCTTGACACATGATGTGGGATTCACCAAACAGATAAATCTCAGTGTTTCTCCTCTGTAGTATTGTTGTTTTAACATTTAAATCAGTGTTAAATGAATATGTCAAAATTAATTCAACTCAAAATCACACATTTGATGTAACTGTTCATTTATTATGTCTACAGATGGTTAAATCAATTTAAGTGGATTTGTTTAAACCTTCTGGAGGATTTGGGTATTTGGAACATGTACAGTACTCTTTGTGCACACTTAAAAGTGGATTCAAGTCTTTTCCAAGCTAATAAAGTTAAAAGAAAAAAAAGATACAATGTGTATAATGTAGTCTGTAGATATTTCTGAAAACATGGGTTGTTGAATAACAATTTTATCACTGAATTGGTTCCGCAAGATTACAATGAGTATTTTTAACATAACCTTTTTTCAAATTACATTTTAATTATTTTAATGAAATGTGATCACGCGGAACAAATGTACATAATAAATTTAGTATAAATTGTCACTTACATAACAATAGCTACATTTCATAAATGGACACATAAAAATGGAAAAATATAGTAATTATTTTATGTTACATAAAGAGCTATTCCTTGGCCAATTGTCTGATATTTTTCATTCTGGTTTGTGCAGTTTAATTAACAGAAATCTTAAGATGTCCGTTGTCTCCCGAAAACCCAGTCCTTTTTCTGTCACGTGCATAACACAATTTATCTTTTTACAATAGAAAACATGGGCAGAGACTGTTTTTTTATGTTTAAAACTATCAACAAGTTCAATGTATAATATAAACAGATGGTTCAGTTTACTGGCAACAATTTTATTGAAATGTCACATCCACAATGCTGGGATCCTCATAGCAGCGCTGGCGCATCATCCTACATGGATGTGGCAGACACGTCCCTCTCATTTCGAGGGGTTTGCTACGCATCTAAAATAATAATAATAAACTTGCACTTAAAAAAGATCTCTTTTTAATATAATAGTCAGATAGAAAACATTATGCTCATATTTGTGTGAGCATGTTTAAATCGATCATCTGTTTCTATAAGAGCTTTTCTATTTTGTTTCAGAAAATCCAATCTGATTGTTTGCTTTTGTCATATGTCCAGCATGGCATTCGGAAAATGTGAAATATATTCATCTTGTAGCGGCACAGTTGCATGTCAAAATGCACACGTTTCATTTAAAATGATGAACTGTCGAATGACGAATAGTGCCTTAATGTACATTTGTTATGCCAGGTAGAAAGAAAGGTTTTCATGTTATTTTATAGCCAACCTGTGAATTTGCCGTCTATTTCTGTAATAAATTGCCTAAAAGGTGAACTGCATAGTTTAGGAAAAATCCCATTCAGGTTTAATTGGTCAAAAGGCTCATATAATTGAATGCATTTGAGCGGCGTTCTTTCTCTCGTCAAATCCACACGGTTGAGAGAATGCCGCATCCCTTCAGACGCCTACCGCTGCATCGCTGCTTACCTGTTTTATCATAATTGCTTTGGCATCGTTCAAAAACAGGGATTAATGTACGCACAGTTCACCGAGCCGGCGCTCCACGAAAAAAGCTGTTTGTCACCGTTTCTTTTTCAGCTGAAAGCACGGGCCAAGCCAGGAGCTTTGGGGCCAGGAGTGTGTTTTGTTCAATTGAATGGCTTCAGTGAATTAACAATTCTAAATGTAAAGACTTTAGGAATTATGGGCATGTTTTTTATTCACTAAACACCATCTCCATCTCTCACATTCATATAAAGATTAACACATTAGCGAACACTTGTATTTTTATTATATCTTCCAAAACCCTTCCCATATCAGTGCTGCCATGATTTTTGACCCGTTGAACTTTTTGATGTCATCAAGTCTGAGTGACTCTGAGTGAGAGATGAAGCTCATTTTTTAATTTTTCTATCAAACGCCAACACAGTTTATGTGTCTAATCTAATCTGCCAACAGTCTCTTCTGTGATGGATCTTCTCACTCACTCTCTTTCTCTGTGAAATTATGCAATGATTAATCTTTAGAGGATGTCAAGATGACGGGACCAAATTGTGCCATAGAAAACCGCTGCTACGCAGTCTCTTTGAAGTATGAATACTCAACTTAATTGTTTGGGTTCTTTATTGGGTTTTATCTGATGGAAGATCTCGGATATTTTCTGCTCTGCGTGGAAATTTGTAACCCTAGATGTGAAGGGTTTCAGTTGCATTAGAACAAAAAAGATTGTTGTTGTCTTACACCCTGTCTGATATGATGCAGAAGCATTTCTTTTATGCAAATATGAGATATTCTCACATCAAAACTGTTTTTTATTTAATCACTGTGTTCCTAACATAAAATCTTAGTGGTCTGTTAAACATGACAGTTCACTTTGTCATATTATAGTAGTTATTTAATATATGCTCAACGTGTACAGTTTTAGACTAGTATTAGTTAAAATAAAAAAATAAAAAACAAATTAATATTTTATTATTTATATATTATTTATATATTATTTATTAAATTAATTAATTAAAATTTATTAAATTAATTAATTAAAAAATTTTGGATGTTAAGACCAATCATTGTGGTCAACTTTGGACGCTGGTTCAACACTGGTCCAGAAGAACCTAGGGCCCAAAAACACAAGAAACAGCACATTTATAACCACTTTGTGTTGAACAATGTTAAAACTGTTTAACATCTTGAAAGGAGGGGTTGGCTCTTTCTCAAAGCTGTTATTGTGGCTCGTGTCCATCCTGCAAATGATGCACCTTACTACTGGTTGACGTCATGGTTTTTAAGCTGTCTAAACGGTAAAATTAAAATGGTTATTCTATAAAATAAATCAAGAACTAAAAACTTAAACCGGAATTTGCTTCTCGACCATTATTAAATCTTGGAAATTGGTCTATATACATTAGTAAAGTAGTAGATTAAAACACATTTCAATTCTTTCGATTTTTTCTAGCCGACTGACGAACACAAGTTTTAAGGAGTTCATATCCTAACAGTTCGATCGGCTGTAGGGTGATGTTTAGTACATGAACTAATGCAGATCAAATGAGTCAGCCATAGTCCCGGTGGTCAAATGATTTGTCATGAGCTTTTCTATAGAGGACGATAAACATCAGTTGCCAGAAGCTCAGTTGTATCTGGATGTTGATAATTAATCTCAGGTGAACACCGGGAACAATGCTTTATTCCTATGAGTGCTGAATATACAGAGTCAGCTCAATGAGACACAAACAAAGCTTGTTCTTGCAGTCTCATAACAGACGTTTATGGTGATACTGAGAGTATTAAACATACAGATGGCTTTATTTCAATGATTTGATGGTTGTATGTTCATCTTTGATTATAATGGACGAATAAAAGTGTCTAACTGTTTAAGAAAGTCGTCGAGGAGCCGTTTAGCACTTTCCCAAGTCGTAAAACTCAAAGGACGGTGCTCAGAACTGATGTAAACTGGTTTTATTGTCCCATTTTACAGTTACGGTTACATTTGTGCATTTGGCAGGCTCTTATCCAATGTTACTTTAATCTACATCGAAACGACATTTGCTGTTATAGTTGTTAGCCTTATAAATGTTCATTTAAGAGGGTATAAGAGCAACTTCATGAAAATGGCCACATTACTATGAAAATATCAAGGTTTTTCCCAAAGATTTTTTTATCATACTTTCAATATCTGGTGATTCAAATACCAATATTAGGTCTCTCTGAAGTTTTTATAGCATTATTTCCAAATTTTCACATCCATAACACTACATTTTACACATAAATGGACTCATGATATATCAAAAATACGAATTAATTAATGTTCTATAAATAGACATCCGTTCTCCATTTGTTGGAAATGAATGCTTACGGTTTGTAAATTTGAATTCACATACATTTTCAGAAGTTTGTTGTCTCCATAAAACAATGTCTAAAGGTTTTTTTTATTTACGTTAAATCTAAAAGCTTGTGCAATGTCTGATATTTATCTGATGTTTAAACACTATCAACACATTTTTTGTATGTTATAGTTGGTTCAGTTTACTGGTAACCATTAAATTCTCAGACTTCTTATATCCCGTCCATAATGCAAAATGTCACGTCCATAATACTGCAATTGCCCTTCTGGGTCTGAAGTAATGTTGTCCAATTGGTGTGTTGTATATTTTTCTGAGTTTTGTGTATTTAAAAACACTAAAAAGATTTCGTGACGCATAATAAATGTTTCACTCCTGATACAAACTATCAGACCTCCTAAGGATGATTCGATAGTGATCGTCCATCTTTTCTGTCCGTCAGGTCCTGTTACCAGCGCTGCCATCATACCAGCACCTGCCAACATGTTTCTGCCTGACAGTCGTCCATCAATTCCCCTGCCACGGTTCAGTCGCCATCTGAACCCATCAGAGCAGGTAGACGGCACACACGCCGGAGGCTTGTGTGTGAGACCGGGAGCCAACACACAGGTAACATATCCGAAAAACCCTGTTCAGGTTTAACAGAAACATCTGCGTTTATCTTTTCTAAATCTGATTTATTGACACTTATATGGTAAAAATGTATATTTTTTATTTGAGACTTTTTTGACTTATTTGCATGTAACAGCTGCATGTTGGTGATATGAGATTTAATGCGGGTTACACAGATGGACATGTCCGTCCTCCACCAACAGCATGTTGGGAATGATGAATGTTTACAGGGGTGTCGAGCAACAGCTGTTTGTGCCCGGCTGTAATTCCTCCCACGTCTAAATCAATTATAGGCGTAGAAATGAAATGCTCATACTACGTCTTAAAATTGCCCACCACCTGCTCTATAGGTCTAGCATTCACTTTCTTTATTCTCTCCTCCTCTGCCCGGTGCATCCCAGCAATTTATTTAGCGTGTGGCCAATCTTCCTGCCTGTGGGATTGCACATGCTATCTGAAAACCACGGCACCTCTGCTCAGCAACAGGAAACCCGAAACAAATGTTTTGATAACTGCATTAATACTTACAGCAGAATCCTAAACAATGCATTCCAAATGTGTCCCGGAGGCTGCGCTCCACATCACACATGTGCTGTGATTAGGGTACCACACAGCATGTAAATTAAAGCTGCTCTCAGAAAATTAATTTTACTTCCAGAGTTGTTTCCATTATTTGCTTGGAAGGGAACGAGGAGCCCTGTCGGGAGAGCCGCACCGCCACGCTTGGCCCGAAATGAACCGCGCGACCCTTTTAATAATCCCGAGCGGGGAGAAGTCTATTAACGTGCCGGCTGATGGAAGCAGATGGAGGTCACAGAAATGTAGTTGGGGTTTCCGTACATCATGTTTCCATCTCAGAGGAGATCAGGGTTTTAATATTCTTTGTTAATGGGGTGAGCCACATCTCTTGATAACTTTGCATACAGAAAGGAAAGCTATTATTTTGCTGAGGATAAGACAGCTCATTGTGGTGGGTCAAAAGCTCATGGGAAGGTTTAAAGGTCACTTGTATTGTGGAAGATGTAATGTAAAAAGGAAGGACACTATTTAAATAACATTTAAATAACACACACATTTGAGATGCACATTTAAAATACGTCATGATAATATTACAGAGACAGTGTTTTTCAGTTACTTCTCCGAATGAGTGAAACTTTTTATCAAATTAAATTCAGTCTTTTTGTTTTTACTATTAACAAATCTAATAGAATCCAAATAAAAATGACACATTCAAATAGTGTCAAGTGTTGAATTGTAAGGAATTTTACAGTAAAAACAGTTTTGTTGAATAAAAACAAGGAGTCTGAAATGTGATTTATATAAGAACGTTTACTAAAAAAAACTTGTTTGTGGTTTTGCCATCAATAAATCGGGTTCAGCGCTCCCCAAAAAGTAACACAGACTAACTTCCTTACATATAAAATACAGTGATGTTTCTACTAACAGAGTCAACTTACCTACGTCATTACTCTTTTAAGACATCCTTGATTGGTGATTAGACAAAATATAATCTATGTAGAAGAACAAAATGGCCAGAACAATTTTAGAATATGTGATGTGGAACATATGGATAAAATGCCATTCACGTCAAATCCCTTAATAGTTCACTTTTATCTATAATAATTCTGATTTCAGCACAGTGTGTTCTGTATTGTCAAGAATAGATAAGAATTGTATCTGAAAAATGGAGTTGTCTTATAATCGAGCTTTAGGGTTTTCAAAATACAGCCGTGAGAATAGGTGGTGCCAAATGAGTTTGACCAGGACTGGAGCCTTCGATCTGATAAATTGCAGTCTTAACATCTCCAAAGCAAGTATTCTAGTGTTTTTGCAAGACTAAGATTACATTTTGGGTTGGCTTTTACGTCAACACTTCGTTTAAGTTGTTGACATGTTATTTTTGTCATGATATACATTTTATAAGCATTAACCATGTTTAACAACAATATACGCACAATAAAATAATCCCTATGAATTTTTGTTTAAATCCATGTTCCGTATATAAAACAAGATTTTAACTAAAAGCTCATCTTGGAAAGGAAAGTTCTTTATTTTGGATCATCTTCTGTATAAATGGTGGTCCTTCATCTGAAAAAGTCACTTATGGATTATTTCTTCTCTTAATTTATGAACTTGTTGCTTTTGATACAGAATATTTAGGTAGTTTTAGTAAGTATTTTGAATGGTCTCTAATATTAAAACAAAAAATAGCATTAGTTTCATACTTTTTACAGTGAAAGCCTCTGTTTGAAAGAGGACATACCTTCAGTTTATAGAGGCCTAAGAAAACCATATTTTCTCCTCTTCCTGTAAAATCAGCAACTTCTCCATAATCATCTTTGCAGAAACGGTAAATTCCCACAGACTGGCACTGATGGTCTGTAAATCAGTTGGGCAAGATGGCAGGATCTGGGAAGAGCTGTTAAAAAGAGATTGACCTTGCTGGAATATTCATTGTCAACCTTAATAATCTCGTCGGACCCTTGGAACAACGTCAGTCCCTGCGCAACCCCCCGGCCACTTACTCACTGTCAGTAATGATCAGCCTGCAGGAGACAGCCACCATTAGACCTTGTTTCTAATTGACCCTCTCACGCTTGGCACGCTCCCTCGAGGACGTTTGCATCATGGAGATGCTCGCACACAAGCATCATATTGGCATGCTCAATACGTATTATAATGCCTTATGTTGATGTTTTGTCTTTTTATGTAACAGGATCTGGAGGGCACATATTTGGAAAAGGCAGATGAGCTCTATTCTCTGATGTCCTCCATCACAGACAAGGTAAACATCATTACCCACAGACGGTCGGAATTTTAGAAAGGGCGAGATAGCACCCGGTTGTCGTTGATTCTTGTGATAATTGGTGAGGGGGGTGCTGTGATAGATTCTGGTAGATCATATCTCGACCGGAGAGAACAATTTGTCATAAATGTAATTTTTAGATGATCTGCTTATGCAAATAACCAAGACCTGGACATTGGGGGTCTCATATTCTGCTTTTATTTTGAGTAAATATTGTTTGGCTTTAATTATTTATTCTTCTTTTTATAATTATTACTAACCTAGCAAAGTTACAGTTTAATAATTGTTTTATTAAATACATTAGGGACACATATTTCTATAAATAGGAAAAAAGATGTCATAGTCACTTTAAAATGACTTTAAATATAACCCTGCAAGCACATCAACATTATTAATTCTCCAAATGGATGTCGAGAAAAGATGCAGATGATGGTGGGGTCGCTGCTCATTTGAGCCACCTCAGGAATGGGATGTTGTTGCTTTTGGGGAAAACTTTTTAGTCTCCCACATGTTGCTGAAATGAAGATAACTGCATGTTAAAATAAAATTGGCAAAGGATAGTCTTTATAAACCCATATTTATTCAGCCTGAATGATAACAACACACAGAATAGAGAATACACTGATAGTCATGCATTTTATTTCTAGTACATGGGTATTGGATACATAAAAATGATGAAACTTTGCATGTTTTCTTTCTCAATAATGTTATGAAAGCAATACAGGAAATAAGGACATTTAAAAAGATGGATAGTAGCTCAATAACACGCAAACAGAGATGTTTTTTATCTGTTATTAAATTTTAAATGAACTAAAACATTCAAAAGATTCAAACATAATCCTTCAGTAGATCCAAAATGGTAAAACACTTGATGTGTGTTTTCTTCTGAAGTATTTCTGCACTCCAGTGCACACATCTTGTTGGTTTGGAGGTTCGCACCTCTGCTCATCACGTCTTATTGTGTCTGAAAAGTTTCCATCTGAGTTCCTGTCAAACAGCTCATCAGATTCCGGTTGACCCGGTGATGTCGGTGCTACAGGGTCAGATGAACACGAGCTGCGCCACACATTAATACAAATTAATTTTATATTTCTAAACATTCATTTAACTACTATTAATAAAAATAATTGTGTTAATGTCTTCAAGATGCTGTGAACAGTGACAAGAACAGTGACAAGTTTCTTCGTAGAACTGCAATAAAACAAATACTGGATTATTACAAATAATGATAAAATAAATGTTAAGAAATCTAAACTCATGTTTTATAATGACACAAAACTCCAAATGATTTAAATACTGACACCAAAATGTTCAACCATTAAGACTTCTGCAAAGTACTGAATTAATGTATATACACCCATGTACCTTAATATGATGCCGATGGAGCACCAAAAGGAAAGCTTAAGGCTTTTAAAATCAAACCAACTATTTTCCATTTTAGAAATGTAATCATAAATCTGCATTATGGAATAATGCATGCGTCTTTTTCTCTTAAGTATGTGGAACCGCAGATACCGCAGCTGACTGACATGCACACCCTCTGTAGTTATAGTTAGCGTAGTCAGAAGTAGTTTGCCTGCTTTTAAGAATGGCTTCATTTGACTTAAATAAACCCCTGCCTACAGTAACATTGCCCAAACAATGTTAAGGCAACATGTCGTACTGTATATTAGGAAGAACAATATGTTTGTGTTATATATTTCTAAAAATGTACATGTATCAACATTTTACAGCATTATCATGTTTCATGCTGTCCTAATTATAGTATTAAATCCTATTTAAAGGAATTTTTTGGGAGAAGAGCCAAAAGCAGTGTGAAATGTGTGTGCTGTCCAGACGTGGTCAATATGATGCTTATCTTTTATATAGACCATGTCATTTACTGCTACTTACAGGAAATCAACCACACACGCACGCACGCACGCACGCACACACACACACACACATAGTGATTTAATCTGCTGATAAAGCATCTCCACTGGGCTCTTCTGCTCACACAGAGACTCTACCCGCATGAGGAAAATTACAACAGAGGTATTTGAGGGCCACTGGAGGAGAACACGATCAGATCAACTGGGCTTGAAGCTGAACAGATTAACACATCACATTTATTTTCTCTGAGTTCCACAGTGGTAAAAAGCAATACTGGCTGGAAGTGATGAAAGATCTGATGGCTTTGTTTTATGTTCTGCAGTTCTGGAATCTATTCCGCTGTCATCCCGAATTTGAAGGTTTTAGAAAATTACAGAATGTTCACATTCGAGCTGCGTATTGAGCGTCTGTTATTTAGGGAAATGGGGAGCGGTGTGCTGAATGCAAAGTCCAATTCAAAGGTTGCGTACCTTTGTCCAAAACATTATTTAACCCTCTTTAAAATGGCAAAGTACAGTTTGGCCAGATGGTCTTCTCACATCCGTCCATCTGGAGGGACCGAGGGGGTCATCTGGGTCTGTTGTCATTATTTGTCTCTAGACACGTTCGGGTCACCATAGAGGTTGTTCCTCGGTCCTCGCAGAGCTCAGGCGGCTGATAAAAGAGTCCGTCTCCAGCAAGACCATTAAGTGGATTAGTTTCACTCACTCAAAAGAGAACTCGATCCTGCCGGCAGGCTCAGAGCCTTCTGTGTCTGTTCAGGAAATGCATGTAAATAAATATATAACTGAAGTGAGTTTTAACCCCCCCTCCATCACCAGCACTCCTCCCATGACTTAATCTGGGGAAAATGTGCATCGCTGTCACCCGACGTTTGCCTGCGAGGGGGAATTCAGCACAAAGGGAATGTCAATATTTTCTCAGTTAGATTAGGGATGTTCTTAAACAGGATTTGATGACCTCAGCGAATGCGCTGGAAGTCGAATACTCCGAGCCAGGTGGGTTTTAACTGGAAATAACCTCGCCTCCTCATTTACTCAGTTCAGCTGGATTATATATGCTTGCAAGCTAGCTCTTTTAGATTAAAGGGTTAGACCAGGTTCATGAAAAGTTGAAGGAAGAGTTCATCCCAATTTGATTCACCCAGAGTGATAATTTGCTCCAAATCATTTCCTGTCATTGACTGTCTCTTTCTCGCTGTCTCCTGTTTTTCTTTTAGAGTGTGTTTGGTGATGGAGAGAACACCAAAGTACGAGTGTCTGAACTGGAGGAGGAAGTGAGGACCCTGAAGAAGATCAATAAAGACCTGTATGAGTTCTCCACTCAGCTTCTGACCAAACCCAACTAACACCAAACCCGACCTATCATCGGACGAACTGTGTCAGATTAATATGAATGAGACTGAAACCAACCTCCGGTCATCCTGGACAGTAGTTGTGACCCAGAGCAAGATTTTTTACTGTGTAGTACATATACGGTTAGTATTATTAAACCGGTGAACTGAATTGGACTTCTTGTTTGTTATGAAAGACTTACGTTTACGAATGCTTTATTAAAAAATATGTGTTGATAAAGGATCAGTCTGATGCTTTACCATATTCCGCACTCTTTAATAAAGCTTGAAAAGTCATAGTTCATCGTTAAGGAATCTTTGTGGAATTTGTGGCAGAAATGCTATATAATATAGAAATGTCTTCAGAGGTGTTTGAGGATATTGCGCAATAAATCGTTATGTTTATTCCCCTAGAATAAGAATTTTACATTTCTATACAGCGCAGGGACAAACGCATTTTGCCATGTTCCACAACAATGTTTTATATAGAAGACAGAGATTGGTTGTAATTCGGTGGCCGCTTTAAATCCCCCACTGCAGGATTAAATTCTTTAAAAGCAGAGAATGTAGAAGAAAAAAATAAGTGCTCAATTTTCTTTCATAATACATAAATTACATTCACTATTAACTTTGAACATATATTCAGTGTCAATAACAGATGCACAGATACTTGATTTCTCCACCAATAGCTAGGGCTTGGCATTACGTTTTTATTTTGGCGAAATCTAGAGCGCCCCCTTTCTTCACTTCACTTAATAACTGCGTAAAAAAGAAATGCCTAACCATGTGTGCTTTCTTGACAGTTTATCGCCCTTGCCCTACACATTACTTGTGAAATCTACCGATACAAGTACAAACGGTTAAGTAGTTATATTAACTCCCTTAACTTAATTAAGGTTAAACATTTATTTTCTGAATGTTAATTTTGAAGATCACGGGTTTTCTCCAGAAAGTTCAAATTCATCTCATTTTCCTGTCTTCCCTTGATTGACAGGATATATCGTCTCAGTACACTGGCTGTTTTTACGATTGGTCCAAAGTGCGAAGATTTTTTTTAAAAGGCCGATATCGATTAATGAACAGTAAATCAGCCCATATCAAGTGTTCATTATAAAATTCAACGTGAATTCTGTGTTAATTTGAACTTTCATTCAATGTCAATCGAAAAATTGCATAAGAGGACTTTTTTTATCCATTGCTGTCAGTCCTATGATAAAATTGGGTTATGGTCATTCTGAACTGCCCTCCTCAGGGAGGTACATTGTGTCCCTCTGTGCATTCAAAGGCTATCAGCGAAGTCATTTCCTTGTTATTGGAAGGCGGTCAGTAAGATCAGATTAGCTGTGTTCATATAGCTGTACGCCATGTGTTCAAATGGCACTTTCAATCTCATAGCCCTACGCCTCCCTACATGTGTGCGTCTCCCTTCTGAAACATTTTCTAAACACCTTTTCCCTGCATAGCAGCTTATTTTCCATCCCTTGTTACACGAGAGGAAAGCTGCCCTTGCCGTGACCCCCTGCTGATGTCTCCCAGGCTTTAAATTCTGAAAATGTCCAGAGAATCTTAAAACGAAAGTATGCCAGCCTTAAAAAATAGAACAAACGAATTAAAGTTGATGTCATTAACATTCTGATGGCAGGAATATAAGAAGTGCTTGGTTTACTTATTTAATTGTGATGTAAGATAAGACCCATCTGAACGTCATTATCTTAGAACTGAGAGAGATAACAATTACCTTTAACGCATCCTCTTTGAAGATTGCTCTAGTTCGGCTCTTCCTGTTCACAAGAGAGAATCTATCCCCCATACACAAACACTGGGAAATCTTTTGTAAAAACTCATTCGCTCACCTTGACAGAGTCATTCTGTAACCTTGAGCAGCAAGAAGTATAAATTCAGGTGTGTAAAGGAGCTTGTTGAAATGTGTATTAGCACTTTTCTAATGAGAAATTAGTTTGTGCATTACAGCATTTAAGGTGTGCTTGAATAGATAGTAACAGGTAAACATCTGTTCCTCTATTGTGTATAATAGTGAACACATAACCTGAATATAAAGGGTAGGAATCCGGTGTTGTTTAGTGTACTTCTCACACAGTTTTTCGTGTGTACCATCTTTAGATTTTTCATCCACGTCTCAACCCCCGTCTTTCACACTTGCTAAAAAAACATAATCGAATGTAACTCCAAGTAGAAGATTAAGTTTGATGTCGCGCCACATGATGGACTTCTCTCTTGTTGTATTTGCCATCTTCATTATCATCTTGTTGTTGTTAGCGAGTTAGTTTACAGCTCGAAAGTCTATTTGCATGCTCCATCTCTCTGTTTATAGTGCATCTTGATTGAAGAATTAAAGGACCACATGCTGGTCCATCGCATGTATATATTACATCGGTTTGAAAGGTTTTGTGTGTACACTAATATTACTTATTTCACTTTAACAGAAGAACAAGGAAAAAGATTGGATATACGTACTAACCTTAACCCTTAACCATGTAAAATATTTCAGGCATACTTACCAAACAAAATACTGGTAACTAAAAGTAAACTTAAATAAAAGTGGTAAAACAGGTTATATGTTAACAGTTATGTGTTGGGAATTTACCCTTAATGTATGTGTGAAATCTTTTTATTTCTCTGTAAATCTCTGTTTTTTTGACAGCCTGTGATATCCCTCAATTTTGTTCCTGTAGTTTTATCCGTTAGATAAAAGATTTTCATTCATCTTTAATGAAAAATAACTAACATGGCTTTAAATGTTATCTTTTGAATTTCAACTTCCATTCTTTAGGCATTTAGTACCTTCAGTTTTCATTTCAGGTTGTGTGTCGACTAAGGAATACTGTTTCCGGGTACATTTCAATGGAGTTTTTTTTTATGATTATTAATTTCATTATTTATCATTAATATTATTTAAATGGTTTACTTCTATAGTCATGAAGGATGTGATTGGGGGTTTTCTTCAGTTTAACGTCATGCCATGAGTGTATATCTCCATTCTTTTTATTCTCCTATAGCATCTGATAAAGCTGTTGAACCTGAAAATGGTATATGATCTTTCATATGTGGTGGTGCGTGACGTCAGGCAAGTGGATTTCTTTCTCTGAGTATACATTTCTGTACCAGATGATATCCCCGGGCTCCCTCAATATTAATATTTGTTCATTAAACCAATGCTCTCTAAAATTGCATAAGGCAAATGATAATAAGCAGATATTTCCCACAACTTTGCACATGCATTATTTATAAACTATTATTACAAGCTTAAACAGATTCATTTATAACCTGATAAAAAGGTTTTAATGCACATGTTATGTAAGGAATGGCAAGGCTCTTAATATAGAGTTCTGATGTATGTAATTGTGGCTTAAATCAAAGCACAATGCCCCGTGGAAAGTCTTTTTATAATAAGATCTCTCAAACAGACTTCATGTTATCTACTATTTTAACAGCTTGTGGCTTTAAACGTAAGTCAATGAGTACTGGAGCTTGTCCAAAATCAAAGAGCAGTTTGCAAGGAGACACAATTGTTGATTACAACAGATTACACACATTGTTAGCAGTAAGATGTGTGCTGGTTGCTGAAGTCCTCCAGCTGTCATTTAACACATTTGTTATTAACTCCACAGCATCATTCAATTCACATCATTCTCTGATGGCTTCTATATGCTGACCAAAATCAAATGTTTCTCAGAAGTCCTATGCAAATCACTTAAATGTGTTCTGTTAAAGCAGTGACGGTGCCGTGGGATGACCCATCCGGGCCGTGTGGCAGCGCTCTTTTCTGTGCCAGCTTGTGTCCTTATTTGCAAATGTTGTTTGTTTAAAGAGATCTAGCAGATTTTTCGGCATGTGTGGGATGGAATTATGTCTTGTGTTTCTTGTCTTAAATATTCAATGTTGCATCAATGGAAATCAATTAAAATACGATAAAGAAACTGACTTACAGCTAAGAAAGTGATGGATGTATTGTAACATCCATCGTTTAGTTAGCCTACTTTCAAATATTGATTCTATTATTAAGTCATGTCTGAAAGAATAAAATTAATCATAATATTTAAGTATTTAGACATTTATCTTCAGATAGCTTGGGACACTTAAAGAAAATAAAAGAATTACAAATACTTTTATGTAATACCAATATTAACATTTTCCTAAAAAGTAAAAATTCGGGGCAGTTTCGTTGTGACGCCTCATGCATCGCTGCTGCTTTATTATACAATCCAGACTTGCCTTTTATGGAGGGATTTGAGAGTATTTTTTATCGCAGTAGTTCATATGTTCTATTCCAGTCTGTTCAAATTAAATAACAAAGATCCATAAAATGGATTATGTACGACTGGTGTATAGAGCAAACAGCTACCCATGAGGCTTAGTTAATGGTCTCATGATACCACTAGGACAGCTGTTGTTAAACTAAAGCTTTTTAAACCACCACAGGGAACTTCCAACAGTGTAAACCAATCACCGACACCATCAAACAGAAAATGGCAGTGTGAGCAACGTCTTCTCTAAGGAGGCAATGACAAAAATGACAGCAAATATAAATCCAAATGTTTTAAACTCATGAGATCAACAGGGTTTAATACACAAACGGTTTTCAAGCAACCAACTGCAATGGTAGATGATAGAAATTTATGATTTATGATTATGATTTTAGGATATAAAACGAAAATATGATTATGATCTAGTCAAATATAATGCTATCATTTAAGTAGAACGTGTCAGAAATAAGTACATTTTACTTAATAATACAACACAATGCACAGTTCTCTTACTAATAATTTTTAAATAACTTAATTTTATATTGATAATATCATAATTCAGGACCCAAGTATGCTACACATCAAATGCCAAGTTACATAAAAAAATCATAAAGTCTTGTTGAATTCATGAGGTGTGTCAAATGTAATTATTTGATTGACTTATTTACTAAAACTAATATCTTATAATATATAATACTTCTTCATAAAAATAATGCTTTTTAAATATTACAAAAATTAACGACAAGAATGTTTTCATATTTACATCATTTTAACATTTGATATTGAAAATCTAATTCAGATGCAAAGCTTGCCGTACCTACACATCAACTGCCAAGTTAGTTATAGCAACAAAATAATTTACAAAATCTAAACACAAGTAATTTTACTCCGTTTATACAAAAGTAAATGAATTAAATTGTACCAGAACAAAATGTTTTTTTCTACAACATTTAAACTTAAACAAACTTAAAAAATTCTATTTAATTTCTTACTTTTAAACATTTAAACTTAAACATTTTCTTTTCTTAAACAGTTTAAATGTAATTTCTTACATTTAAACATTTAAACTTAAACAGTTCTATTAAAAATTCTATTTAATTTCTTACTTTTAAACATTTAAACTTAAACATTTTCTTTTCTTAAACAGTTTAAATGTAATTTCTTACATTTAAACATTTAAACTTAAACAGTTCTGTTAAAAATTCTATTTAATTTCTTCATAAAAATTCTAGAAAAGCATAGAATGATCATTACAGTACATTCGTTGCTTATTTAAACTCCTAAGTGAAATGTGTGCCGTATGCCCTGACCCCGGACCCATGCTACACAAATGAACTTCTAATGAATTTATATTTGGAAATAAAACCCAGAGAGATTTTGCCTCCATTACAGATCATTGCGACACAATATGCTTCCGTCCCAGTCCATAAACACAAGAGGACGTTCAACACATTGTGAGTTAACCGTCTATTCAGCTGGCTGAGCATAACCAACCAAATGTGAAAGTGTAAAGAGTTAATCCAGAACCCGAGATAAATCCACCTGTTCTGTGACCTGAACGTTAGAGGAATACTGAATCGGATTTATACAGAATCTCTACTGTGACCGTGCTTAAAAGTGTGAATGTGATGGCGTTTTCAGACATTAATCTAAAACACAAAGTGAACAGAATATGTCTGCAAGAATTCAAAAGAATCAGTCTTTAAATACAGATCACTGAACTTCACTTTCTGAAGATCCAATAGCATAAAATAAACCTTGAAAACACTTCTGAAGATTAAAACCAGATTCATCAGGCCATGTGAAGTGTCTGGTCTTTTAGTCGCTCTGAAAGCGCATTCATGTGTAAATCTGTCGGACCGAAATTAAGGAAATACAGGGTACCTGTCTCTCCACACAATAGAATCCATAAATTTGGATATTGTGTTCAGAGTGGATTAGAGAAATGAAAAATACGAGCCGCTGTGTTTTATAAAGAGGGAGATTGAGTGGAAATAGGAATGGAAACAGGAAATGAGACTCCCACCGTAAAATTATGATTGAATAGCAGCAATTCACCGTTCGTATGAAGAGACAAAGTGAGTCGAGGCTAAATGAGATCCTAATGATGGCAGGCCTATCCGTGCAAGTAAAGCAGCTATGAAGAACGTCAAGAACCATGATAGCATTTCACGTCTGTAAAAACAACATTGATATTTCAGGGGTCAGTCTCTAACTTTGTTTTCCCGTATGTCTCATTATTTCGGGTTCACACTCTTTCCCCACCGGCTCTGTAGCTGCTGTTACAGTTGACCGGGTGTCTACATCTCTTTGGTCTCCTGGTTTTTGTCTTGTTAGACACTCATGTAATGAGGCAGAGAATTACAAAGGAAAGACTTGGCAACAAGTCCACATTAGAGAGATTTGCCTTGAGCTCCTCTGGCACACATCCATGTTCACGAGGAAGTGAAGTTCGATTTTAAGGCGATGGGCTGGAAACGGAAGAAACAGAAAGGAGGTTTAGTTTTTAAGGGGTAAAGATTTTGGTGCGTAAGACCATAGGAGAAGTTACTATCACATTAGAGTTTTATAAACTCTAAAATTATCAAACATTCTTTATTTTACCAGTTAAATTGGAGAAATAATTAGCTAGAGGCTAAATCAATTTGCCTAATAAATGGCACCCATTTAATTTTTGAACAGATCTGGAAATATTTGTATGTTATAAGTGTTTATAAAAAAATGATAAGAGTGATAGATCGCCCCCCCCCCCCCCCCCCCCCACCTGTAATGTCTATCATCATTTTACAACCATTTGTCCCCTTTGACTTGAATTGCTTTTGTGACCATTAAATAGAAGTCAACGAGGGCTTAGGGTTTTTTGATTCTTTAAAATATTTCATTTGTGAGAAAAAGTCAATCATATTTAAAATGTCAAGAGGGTGAATAAATTAGGCCAGAATTTCCATGTAAGGTGGAACTTTAACCACTGTACAGATCATCATTTTATGAGAATTAGGTAACTTTCAAAATATTCAAAAACTTCTATTTTGCTACAGAACTCTAAATAAAATAAATTGAAGAATTTGTATACCAAACAGCATGGCTGCCAATATGTCGCTGGCACATTTCTCAAAATATCTACCACAGAATAAAGAATGTCATAAAAGTTTTGAAAGAACACTATCCAAACACATTTTGGGACTGCTTGGAATTTTCAGGAACTGTAATGTTGATGCTCAATAATAGTTTGCAAATCTAGAATATTTATGACCCTCTGACAGATTGTTTATCTGGGCTGAAAGAATCTGACAGATGCACAGTCAATGAGAGAGAGAGAGAGAGAGAGAGAGAGAGAGAGAGAGAGAGAGAGAGAGAGAGAGAGAGAGAGGAGAGAGAGAGAGAGAGAGAGAGAGAGAGAGAGAAGAGAGAGAGAGAGAGAGAGAGAGAGAGAGAGTGAGAAAGAGAGAGAGACCAGAGAGAGAGAGAGAGAGAGACCAGAGAGAGAGAGAGAGAGAGAGAGAGACCAGAGAGAGAGAGACCGAGCAGGAGAGAGAGAGAGAGAGAAGAGAGAGACCAGAGAGAGAGGAGAGAGAGACCAGAGAGAGGAGAGAGAATTCTTCACTGTCACCTCCTGAGAGGATAATGAGTTCACTCTAAGCGCTACTCGTCTGCATAGGTGATTCGGTTTATTTTGACGTTTCGTAGTCAGTTTCTTTTTTATATAAAATCATCATCTACACTGCAGCTCAGGTCATTTGAAACCGGTGGCATTAATGGAAAATCTCTTGTTATTGAGCCACAAGGGTTTGCCATTCTTAAGTTACCTGAAGACCATCTTATACCCCACTATATTTCATCCTCATGTGAAGCGTGCACAGCTCAGGAATGTTGATACGGCACTATGACATTTAAAAGCTGAGCTACCATTGCATCAAGAGTCCATAAGAGAATCCAGAAAGGTCTTAGAAGACGTGGATCTGCTGATACATCTTTAGATTACAGAACACCAAAAACTGTAGTTCTGCAGGGCTACTTAGACAGCATGGTACCTACAATACCAAGGTCAATCAATGTGTTGATTCCATTTATTGCACATACTCAGAATCAAATGAATGTATATTACAATAAAAGCATCCACCGAATGCAAAAAACAAGATTCTTGAACAAAACACTGCAAAGAAAAAGGACAAAGCAAATAAACATACTCCGACTCCAAGGTGGACAAAAGTCATTTTGCTGCGACCTGAATTTGATTCTCATTTCTGCTCTCTGATCCCCATACAATCCAAACATATTAAAATGTATATATAAATATATAATACTGTATGCCAAAGTTTTTTCATATAATTTACTCTGCTACATTTCATAAATGCATTTTAAATGTTCTTTAATAAAGGATAAATAATCATAAAATAAAGTGGAATAAAGGTAATCAAAGTTCTGTTAATGTACTTAAACATCCCAACCTTGATCTCTAAATTGAAATCTCATTTTTAATGAAACATTATTATATCGGTGTCGGAAATATTACGATTTAGACCAGAGATGTATTCCTTATCACCCTTAAAGGTACAGTTTGGCTGAAATTGTGTCGTTGTTTACCATCTTGTCATTTCAAACCTGCATGACTTTCTGCTTTCATCCAAACACATAGATATTTGGAAGAATGTGGATAAGCAAATAACACTGGCCCTGATTGACTTCTATGAACACAAAAGCATTGCGACGTTTCTCAAAATACACATTATCCCTGCTATTAGAGTAAAAATGTGTTGGGTGGGATATAACATGATATACTTGTACAATTCTTTCTTAAAAATGTTATTCCTCAATTTTCTGGCGCTCCATTTACAAGAAAATTACTGTTTTTAACCGTTGTATCTTACAAGCACAGGTTTTAGAAAGTATCCAGCTGGTCTGTCATTCTCTAGGTCGCCTGCAGTGCCTGTACCAAGTTCTCGTTCTACATTTCATCATCAGGTAACGTGTCAAGTCTACTCCACCTTTATGACACAATATTACAGGTTTTATATTTCCACGTTCCAGTAACCCTGTCACCAGCGAGTGAAATTCCCGCTCCGCACTCGTGAGACTCAAAGCTTGAAGGTATTAAAAACCCTCCTGAGACTCTAAAGGGTGCTTCAGTTCACCCCCTGTGTATCAAACGCTTGTGAGATTACCACCGACCCACAAGAGCATTCGGCATCCAGTTATCTGTGTCCTGCAGGCGGGCTTTAATCGCTAACAGACATCGGAATATTTACTCCCGCTTGTGTTTCCCGTTGAGATAAAGTCCTTGGTTTAATTGGTGTTGTCCTTCGTATCACAGCTCGGGTTAATCTCACCTGGATTTCACAGGTGTGGGCCAGTGGTCCGGCGTTCCCCGTTACGCACGCAGACACATGTTTTATCCATGAGCAGAGCTTCTGGAGGGACCGTCTCAGATCACTCGATACCGTACACTGATCAATACCCTCTCTGTGATATTGGCCAAGGTGCTTGCGTCAGAAAAGCTTTATGTGACAGCCGCTGCGGAGAGGCCTGAATGTTTGTGTAAGCCCGGCCGCGTTGTGCACTCCGAGACGTCTTATGGAAATAAAATCTTTATTGATAAACAGGATGACTGTGACGAGTTCATCATGACATATTTGTGTTGCGTTACCGACCGGAGATGAGTCCAATGCAGAGCTGAAACCCGTCTGATGTCTCCTCCGTTGCATATTTGCTGACTTGTTTGCTATTTGGTGACATCCTAACCTTGGATCTTTCGCTATTGTGGAATAATGCTGACCTTTCCTTCAGCTTAACATTTTAATACCAGCAGCGTGCCATCGCACACAGCGTTCCACACGATGAAGAATCACAATAATGGGAGCGTTCCGCTCTCTTATGAACATCAAGGGTTAACCGAAACGCTCGCATGATTGTGATCCTTCATTGTGTGGGACGCTGTGTGTGATCGGGCCGGGCTTGAGTCCACCTTCGTTGGATTCCATTTTATCGGATGACCGACCGTATCAAAGCCCTTGATCCTCAGGTCCACCCGCTGGCACTCGTCTCTCTTTTCGCTTTCATCGTCCTCATGGTCATGGGGTCAGTCGTGATCCGGTGGTGAGAGAGTTCCTCTGACTCGTAATGAGAAGGTTGTTGGGTTGAATCCCAGTCTCAGATAAAAACTGAAGTGTTCTTGAAGACATCTCGCCTTCTTTACTCTACAGCGATGATGGACTTCTGTATAACACCAAGTCGCTTTAAATATTAAAAATACCCTCCCCTACAGGTTCTATCTCAATTGTGTAAGTGTGTAGCACTTGTTCATCTATTGTTATCTCTGTTATATACCGCTTCATTGTCTTCTCCACTCTTTATGTGGCTTTGGATAAAAGGGTCTGCTAAATGTCTAAATGTAAATGTAAATGAATATATTAAAACACCCCAACAGAGATATAATCATGACATAACTGTACATCAGCTCACTTGGATACATAAGAGGATCCATGAAGAGGGTTCTAGAGCATCTCCAGCTCACTTCTCTGGGTGTGAACACACTGACATCCCCGCCCCCCCCCCCTCCTCTCCCTGGCACAGTATCCCATTCCCACAGCAAGTCCATACATCACTCCTCATCCTGCACAAAAGAATAATAAAGGACATTATAGAGAAGCCCAGAAGACAAGGCGAGCAATGCTATCTTCTGACCATGCCTCATCATCACCTCTGAGAGTGAAGCAGGATGAATTTCGTCTTCCACACATTCCTGGCATACTTTTATTTGGGATCGCAGATATTCCTGTTCGTCCGGCCCGTGTCCTCTCACCCGCAGCCCTGCCACATCCTGGCACGGATCGGGCACACGGTGCGCCTCGGTGCCCTCCTGCCTCCCCGCCAGCCGGTCCGGGTCCGGGCGGCTCTGCAGCGCGCCGTCGGCGCTCTCACCGACACCGGGAACAACTTTCTGCCCTACAACCTGAGTCTGGACGTGGTGTCCCGGGAAGCCCCGAGCGGAGACCCCGAGTCCCTGTTCAGGTGTCTGTGTCAGGATATTGTGGTCCAGGGGGTCTCGGCTGTCCTGGCGTTCCCGCAGACGCAGGAGGAAATAATACAGATGGAGTTTATGTCCTCTTTTTTGGAAATTCCCTTTGTAAGCATCATAGAGCAAGGAGAACCTCTCAAGACGAAGGTAATGCCCCGTGGGAAGTGTTTTGCGCTTCGGATGGAGATGATGCTGAGAGTCGGGGATGCGCATCTCCATCACCACACCTGGGATGCGCTCCATCCATCCTCCCATCCTCCCATCCATCCTTTGCTCACTCCACATGTGTGTGTGTGTTCACTAGTGTCAGATATGTGTGCTATCTTTTCTTCTCAATGAGTTTCACACACTTGTAAGTGTGATTGTGAGCTGATTTCTGCAGGGTTGCCAGGTGCTCTCCTCTCCTCTTGGGTTCTTTGGAGCTGTGCGCATCTTTATTGCGGCATTACTCGTGTTGGGTTTGCTCAAGCTTACAGGCTTCAATTGGGCTTTCTTCAATCTTCTACAAGTTGTGTGTGTTCACTAGTGTCAGATATGTGTGCTATCTTTTCTTCTCAATGAGTTTTCACACACTTGTAAGTGTGATTGTGAGCTGATTTGTGCAGGGTTGCCAGGTGCTCTCCTCTCCTCTTGGGTTCTTTGGAGCTGTGCGCATCTTTATTGCGGCATTACTCGTGTTGGGTTTGCTCAAGCTTACAGGCTTCAATTGGGCTTTCTTCAATCTTCTACAAGTTGTGTGTGTTCACTAGTGTCAGATATGTGTGCTATCTTTTCTTCTCAATGTTAAGTTTTCACAAACTTGTGTTGTAAGTGTGATTGTGAGCTGATTTGTGCAGGGTTGCCAGGTGCTCTCTCCTCTCCTCTTGGGTTCTTTGGAGCTGTGCGCATCTTTGTTGCGGCATTACACGTGTTGGGTTTGCTCAAGCTTACAGGCTTCAATTGGGCAATCTTCTACAAGTTGTGTGTGTGGTTGTGTGTCTTTGAAATGTGGTCATGAATTTGGGATATAAGATGGATTGGATAGGTTTGTATATGTGTTAGAGACACACACCAACATTGACCTTCCCACATCAATCTAAGGCTTGTGGAACATTTCATGTAAGATCATTTTATGACCCGGCATGTCTCTGGGATGTTTATTTTGGTCTTGAGATGTTCTTCAAGGAGTTTGGATATTTCCCTTGATCACAACAGTTGTGTTAAATGTGTTGAAATGCAGAATCTCTTGACTGTGGGATGAGATGTGCTGGAGTGGACGGGCCAGAGTACATCAGATGGTTTAAACAGCATCCAAACACATTTTTGACAAGTAGGTTTAATAAGAGAATATTGATTGTGTACAAACGTACATTTACAATTCATAGATGTTGTATCTGTAGACTTTATTCCCGTACACATCATTGGGTGTTGTGTAACTGTCTTATCTGCGTCAAAAACCTTCATGCGTGCTGGTGGACTTGGCATGCGCCGTCGGTTGAAAAGTGCTTACATCACATGGTACTTTAAGAAATTAAAAGGCTAAAAGAATACTGTAAATCTCACAGCCAGCTCGGAAAAGGCATTTGTCTTGTCTTATCTCCATCCATTAAAATCACTTCAGAGACGAACTGTAAAAATATTTCAGTGGCCTAATAAAAAAAATCAATAAATGAAGACACTTTGATCTCTGCTCGTGAAGGCCTAATCCCGGAGATGTTGCCATGTAAAAATGGTGCAGTCCACTCATTGGTTGAGTGATTACCGACACGTCTGAGTCATCACGGACAACTCACATGAGATCAGACACTGACAGATATCATCTCACACGTAAGGCTGTAAACCTTCTGCCGTGTCTTCCCTGCAATCTGACAATCATTCTAAAAGCTCGGAGCGCCCGTGTGATGCCGTGCCAGCTGAATAGGAAGGCAGGGTGATGATATGGGGCCGCCGGCATGGCGCTCATGGGAAGCTCTGGAGCTCTCGGCTGCTTGGATCCTTCTTCGCTTGGTCTGCTAATCTTGCTGTTTGTGGAGAACTGCGTGTTCTTCAGCACTCGGCTTTTTGCTTTGTGTTCTATTTATCAATGGTAACAGCTACACAACTCCAAAGCGTGGCTGTTATAAAGCGCAAGCTGGATCTTCTCAGTGTGGGATGCAGTTCGGTTTCCTTAAACTGTTAGAATTGAAGGTTTTGTACCTAACGTGACATGTTAACAGAATAGCCTGACAGCCTTGGAACAGCTCTGAACGTGTGATCTCTATTAAAACAACACATTTAAAGATTTAATTGCATATATGGAAAGTTGAGGAGTCAAACAATACGCTTATGTAATGACCAAACAAGAGTCTCTTTAAAGTAGATACGTAGAAGAACAGCCCGAGGGGATCGGGTAAAATAAAAGGGAAACCCAAAACCGGATTGTGTACGGATGTTGTGCAGATTTATGGTACACATAAATACACAATAAAGAAGAGCAACGCACTCCCCGTCCACATTCAACACGACTCAAAAGCTTTCAAACGCCGACACTAAAGCCATCGCAGCTGTTGCTGAGTAATAAAACCATCACTTTATTTGATCACAGTTTATCACAGTACCATAACAGTTATCACCGCTCAGGTCATGAATTCTTAATAAGCCGGCCTGTAGCATTCAAGTTCACCTTTGATTGGGAATTTTCACATCAGCACATCATCAAACCAAAACCCTTTTGATATTTCACACAGTTCCTGACCGAAGGTGCAACATTATCTTTTAACACGTAATATCTGAGATTTAAAGGTCATTCATGGGTAGTGCCGAACACTATTACCTGCCCGATGAATTTTTAACTATAGATTGTAGAATATAGAATACAGGTTCTTCTTGAAATAACTTTAGCCAACGGTAGACGGAAGAACACGCTTTTGCTACAGAACAGATATGTCAACCCCTGAAGTTCACGTATAATTCACATAGAATCAGCTGGTTTTAAAGTCACGAATGGCAAGTAAGCATAACCTTTGTGCTGAATCTCAGCTTAATATTCATATCAGCAATTCAACTGTAATTTATTGCTCTTGTATAGAACTCCTTTCAAAAGCAGAAGTGCCGGGTGAACATTTAGGTAACCAATTAGCTTTCGCTGAGTACAATAGTGTCTTAAAGATTCACTTTCCTGCTGGTCTCACACACCTTGTTGAAACAATTCCCAATCGTTTCATGTAAAAGATCCACAGACATCAATGGAGCGCTTTCAAATTTTGATGCACTCTTTTGTCTTTTTCACATAGATTGGTTTAAAGATGCCTTAGAATCTGGACCTGATGTATAAAGATTGGCAATGAAATGTATGTATGCAAGGTACACACTCACATATCAGAATTTCTCAATGCACTTTAAAGATAAAATCTATGCAAGGTTTCTACCTAAAGTGTACACAAAATAATACAAATATGTAAAGTATAGTTTACAATAAATGAAAATAATGTCATCATTTACTCACCTTGTTGTTGTTTCAAACCTGTATGACTTTCTTTCGTCTGTAGAAGAGATATTTTGAAAAATGTTTGTAACCAAGAACCATTGGTCCCATTGACTTGTAATTGGTGTCCACGCAACAGAAGTCAAAGGAGACTTCAGTTTTTGCTATCCAATAATTTCCAATATCTTCTTTTGAGTTTAGGAGAAGAAAGAAAGGCACACACGTTTGAAATAAGAGAGTGCAAAAGATAACAGAATAGACATTTTGAGCTGAACTATCCCTTTCAAATGGTTTAGAGTTGTTGGGTAGCTTCAGGGTTGGTAAATCATAAATACATTATTTGGACATGAGTGACAGGACAACACAATATTGTACACCTGAAATGTCACATACAGTGCGGTATGTAATGGATGATGCTTTAAATTAGCTTCAGATGTTGTCATGTCTGTGCTTTTGTTAACAAAAGTATAATGTAAGAATTATTTGCTATAGTTTAAATTGTGTTCGGACAGTGCTGTGATGGGGTGAGTAAAGAGAGTTTTCCTTCTTGACTGAATCTTAAAAGCTTGATTTTCTTTCTCTCTGATAACTGAATAACCTCATAAACTAATCTTTCAACTTCTGTATTTTACAATAGAGTCAGTAGCTGATTATGACACAGAGATCAGTGTGGTGTAAAAATCGATGGGAATTTAATCAAAATCCCAAGAGGCGATTATCTAAAAGAGGGATACGGTGTGTTGAGAGAGCGAGAGCGCACAGTTTTAGTCTGTTAATGTGCTGTATACAGCACCTCCATGACCTGTACCCTTCACTATATCACAGTATCTCTTTAACACAGACTAGTCCATGACACAATCTAATGCCAACGACAAACTGAAGATAATGATGCACTTCAGTTTATCTTTAGGGATCATGTGTCTTTTAGTTTTACAAACCTTCAAATTCAAGAACTGCATATTAAATCCCCTTCCGATCTATGTAATATTATTAAAGTATAAATTAAAGGGGTAGTTCACCCCAAAAATAAAAACAATGTCAACACTTGCATGATTTTCCATCTTCTGCAGAACAAAAAAAGAAGATATTTTGAAGAATATTGCTTACCAAACAGCAATGGCATTCTTTGCCTTTTATTGTTTTGTGTCCATACTAAAGAAATCAATGGAGGCCAGTGTTGTTTGGTTTCATATTTCTTTTTTTAAATATCTTCTTATGTATTCTGCAGAAGAAAGTCAGTCCTAAAGGTTTAAAATAGCAAGAGTGTGACTAAATGATGACAAAAACTTCACTTTGGGGGAACTATAATTGTGGGTTTATTAACATTTATAAAAAAAAATGGGTAGTTGAAATGAATCAACAAAATTTAGTTCAGTTTTTCAACATCATTTCACTTGAAAATTGTTGAAATACAAACAATGGTTTAAAACATAAAAAATATTAATTGTACATGATTAAATTAAGTATTTCAGTGTAGAATAAAAGTCAGAGTTCACAACACTATGTCCTAGTTTATCAACACCTAAACGTAAAAGTTGAATGACATTTAAACGTTTTTTATTTCATCAAGTAAATAAGAATTAAGCACCTCGCAAACGCCCCACATCTTTTTCAACACAGATCCGCATTAATCATCTTCAAGCCTCATCAAATTGAATGAAGTATTAGTGAGATGTTGTGTTTGTCGAGACTGGTGTAACGGTCAAGGAATTACAAGACACACTCATGAATTACAAGCGGCACCCTTGACATCACCGACCGTAGCGGTTGTGTAATTCTCCTCTGCCCGACGCTCCTGTACGCATCTGTGGCGACCGCTGGCTGTGTTGTGGCCGGGCAGACCCGATGAGCAGAGACTTGATAAGTTCAAAATTGGAGGCCCAGAAAAGGGAAGCTGTAGAGCAGGAGAGAGATAACAGGGCACAGGTGCGAGACAGTGATAGGCGGCAGTGCCTTCTGGGTACACGACTTCTGGAGATTTTCACCTCTTTCGTCCGGGGCCGCTGTGGGAATGTTCTGGTCTGCTATATCTTCAAACACTCTTTATGAAAGAACGATTTCCCATAATTCCCCTAACACTTCATCAGGGTGCGTGAATGATGTTTGAACATATGCTAAATTGTGTGGATTCTCCATGAAGTAAACCCTGCCTCGGAGGAAAACAAAAAGCAGATGACATTCACAAATTCACATCGCAATTAAGTCTAAGTTGGATTAAAAGTCACAATGTTGCCTTGACAGGCTTTTCTGTTTGTGTTTTTCACAGACGCGCTCCCGTGCTGCCATTCCTCTGCTGACTAGACATTTCTCGGGGCTTAAATTGGTTCCACGTCTGGAATTGAACAAGGCTGTAATGACTGTGACATATTACCTGTGTGCTAAACGAGCAAATGTATAGAAAAAATGTGCTTTATTTGGCCTTATATATCCAGCGGTGTCCAAGGCTTGATACTATCCTTAAAAGACACAGAGCGAGAGATGCATTTATCTCCCCCACAGTGTTTCAATTTGATCAGATTAAGCACCAGAATCAAATTTAACTGTCTGGCCGTGAAGGAGTAAATGTTCATTCATTATAGCTGTTTATAGACCTCTTTACTTAACACTGATGCGTCTAAACAGGCAACATTATTTACTTTCTAATTCCAGTCCTTTCTTAGCGAAATAAACGTATTATACACTCAATTTTCAGGTTAAAGAAGGACAAAAAAAGAAATGGGTTTTGGCCTGTATTCTTGCCTTTAATGTCCATAAAATAAACAGAAGATCAGTTTCTGGCAGTACTTTTTTTAATGGAAAATTATGGATATTTTTCATTAAAGTGCATTGCTTCAGTACATATATTTCGTACATTAATGTTTTTATTGTTTTCTAAAAGGTGCAAGAGGTACGGTTCACTTCATACCTTGTAATGACCTTCAGATGTGATTTATATAATGTAAATGTGATAACACACAGCAAAAAAAGGTATTTGCGGAAGTAAATTTTACATAAGTTCCACACCTTCCATGGGGCAATGCAAATGTCCCGAATTGGGTGATGCGATTGCGGTGAACGAGCAATATTCATGACTTGCACAAGTGGAAAAATTATCTCCAAAATACCTTAATCTTAAAAAATTCAAGCAAGAAATTTGTGCAAAGAGTCAACTGATGTCTGGACATGTAAATAGTACTTAGTACTTGAGAGTTAATAGATAACTGTCATTTAAAAAAAATATCTATAAATCGCAACATTTTCACAGTAATTTACATAGTAAAAAATATAAATAAAATGATAAAAATAAAATTTTGATGCATTATTAAATTATTACAAATTTCATTAAAACGTTTTTAAATAAAATAAAGTCACGCAAAATTTGTGATGTGTTTATCGTGTTGAATGAGCTTGAGAGTGAGTTTATTCATTGTGGCTCTCAAGGCAACATTTCAAATGGTTTCTGAAAGATTTATGATATCTCATGTGGAGTATAAACATGAAACTAATTGAAGCATGGTTTTTCATATCATGGTCATTCTCAAGCTTGATATATTGTGACACCCATACCAAGGAAATATATATTAAACATTTGCTTCTTTCACTAACTCTGTTTTGGTTAACCACTGACCGTGTCTGGATTTTTAAGAATTGACTCATGACACATGGTTTGGTAGTAGAGGATTCATGTCCAGAGATTCGTCTACTCACTGTTCATTTTGTCATTTAGATGATACTTCTTTTCTAATGCAGCTCACGGCTGTGCCAGTCCTCATGTGACCTGCTGTTAATGGAGCAGTTCACTTTATAATGGAAATTCTTTCATCATCATGTCCTGCCAAACCTATATGACTTTATTTTGTAGAACAAAAAGTTTACTGCTCTTTTGCAAACCATGAAAGTAATGGCAGGAGAGTATGCTTCAGTGACAGTACCCAATTCAAAAATCCCCAACGTCTTTCTCTTGCAAAATTCAAAGTAGGATATTTTGAAGAATGTTGAAACCAAACCACAGTGGTCCCTGAAGACATCCATTGCACACAAACCAATGGGACATTTCTCAAAATATATCTTTTGTGTCCATCAGAAGAAAGAGTCATATGCATTTTTGGACAAACTATCCCTTCTGTAAAACAATCAACTAATAAGTCGAGAAGAGCCAACATGCATCAACCTGTTATGTCTGAAAGCTTTGTTTCCATCTTTTTTACCATAGTCATCTCAAATATAGTAAATATAGTTTAAGCATGGCGTTTGTAGTAAAACCATTGTAATACAAAAGGCAATCATTCAAACATTTGGTGATCTGTAGTTTATTCCCTTATTTGCGACTCTATGTTGTTTTAAACTGAACCAACAGTTCATTTGTATCCGTTAGGCAACCATTTCTTTCATCCTTTTATTTTTGAAACAAAATCGGATTCTATATTCTCGAAATCCTTACTCATGTAATTCTGAAGTTCTTCTCTGTTCATCCACTCCACGTCTCATAGATTCCCTTTTTCATTTATCCTCTCCTATATTCATCAATTCCTCTTCCCTATGAATGAGTTCGGCTGAGTAGTCTCTGGCAGCTTCAGGAATGAGATGGGCGATGCGTTTTCATTCTACTTTAAAACTAATCCTTTGTTTTTCCCTCTGGCTGCAAACTATCTTTTGGCAAGCACCAGCCTCCGGAGTCTCGCTGGGACGGAGGAGTCTGCCAAAGTCTCGTGTCTCAGCGCAGCGGCTGATATTAGTCGACTCTTTGTCATGTTGTGCTTCTTCTGTTTGGGTCGTGACCGCCATTTCTGATAACCGGCGCGTCTGTGCTTCTGTTTTTGATGCGTAGGAAGGCATATGCGGTTGTCTGCATCAGGGGTCTTGACAGAAGCGGTGCTAGAGCGGGGAGGCTGTGACCTAATTGTGGCAGAGGATGGTCTGTTTGATGACAGATGCTTGAGAAGCATTTCAATCACACACTTCTCACCGCCGACCGCTGGTCTGGATATACGGTAGAGAATCGATAACAAGAAGAGTCAAGTCGTGGTTTATTTTGGTTTGGTTTGTGCTGTAGTCCTGGTTCACATTTTTAAGCCCAAAGATAAATAGTCCTCGACTATTGTAAGTCGCTTTGGATAAAAGCGTCTGCTAAATGACTAAATGTAAATGTAAATGCAGATACTTCCCTGTTACATCTTTGAAGTAGACAAGGATGAGGTATCTAAGCCAAGATCCCATCAACATTTTATAATGAAAGCACATCAAAGCCAACAGACCCCTGATCCCCACCTGTGTATCTCCAGGAGTCCAGATAATGATAGTGAACACGGACGGGTTTATTGTTAACATCCAGAGAATAGATCTAATTTGGGCTTTAGTTCTTTACAAGCCGACATCTTACCGACCCCCAACTGCATATGATACGTGATCCACACATCATTGTCTGGATGGTGTCTCAGTATTCTAGACATAATGACTGAAGAGACATACCTGTACAGACCCCCTGTCGCACAGACCATAACCGGGGGTCTCGGGCCATATGCTTTTGGATGCTGGTGCCCACAGAAAGCTTTGTCATTGATTGCTTACAGAAGTGTTTGTGGGTTGTCATTTTCTAGAGAAGCACTTTACAATATCCACCACACAGTAGCAAACTAAAGTTGATTTTAGTGCACTATTGTACTTTTGAACACAAGACGCTGATGGAGAAGGATGCAGATTTTGAAAGTGGTTTTGTTCAGATGTAAAAGAACAATAGGATGTTAACATTGATTTTGTAGCTTTAAGCCTCAGTCTTTGTCCATTGCATTTCTAATGCAGTTCTCCAAAGTTCTTGGTGTTTTTCACAAAATAATGTCAGATCAAATTATAATTATTAGATCTTGTTTCAGCAAACTGAGCTTTTAAGAAATCTACTACTGAACATTCATAATTAATCTTTAATTTATTCATGAATTCTGTAGATTTATGTTTTAGACTTATTACTAGTACAAAAGTAACATTTTAAAATACATTTCCCTCAGTTGCTTTAATGACAAAGTTATTAAAAGTTTTTATTTAAACATTAACTTACACAACACACATTTCCTAATGTTAAACTGTGTGTGTGTGTGTGTGTGTGTGTGTGTGTGTGTGTGTGTGTGTGTGTGTGTGTGTGTGTGTGTGTGTGTGTGTGTGTGTGTGTGTGTGTGTGTGTGTGTGTGTGTGTGTGTGTGTGTGTGTGTGTGTAATGTTACTTTTCAAAAATATAGTGTGTTTTTGTCTTTTAATACATGGTATTTAAAGTGAACCAGGAGTGTACTTTACATAGCATAGTGCAACAGAAGTAATAACAATTTAATGGACCACAAATGCACAATGTCGTTTTATTAAGCACATCTATATGTCAATGGTTTTGCAGTACACTGAAATAGATATATTTTGTTTCACTAGGGTTATTTAATTTCCTTTTAACATAAGTTTAGTATTGTGATCTTTATGTCCTGCTTTCTTGCTCATTGGGATTCACGTTTGATTTTCTGAAAAGTCTCTAAAACATCTTAACATATAAATCCTTAAAGTGAATTACAATAAACAAATGTAGAAAAACTCGAATTTGTTTGATTATTAACGTTTGAGGTTACTAAATATAAAATCTTGTTTTATACTGTGCATTCCATCAAACGGGGGAAAGGTTTGTTCTGATTAATCCATAATAAAAACTAAAATAAATCAGCTAACACAACAAAACACAATAAACAACTTTTTAGAAATAAACGTCATTCGTTTTAATGCCATCACTGGCTAGATTAAATCCAAATATGATGTGTTTTATAAAATAAACAAAATACACAAACTAAAGCATATCAGGGAATATGGATTTTATTATACATAAACATGCGTTAAATAAGAAAAAGAGAATACATTGATACTTTTTTATCTAGTGGTAATATTTGATGATTATCTTGTGCAGTAATATTTATGTAACCCTTTTTAAATTATCAAATTTGATTTTTCAGATTATGCAACATGAATGTAAAGTTTTATTGCTTTTTAGTTGATTCCATTTCAATCTAATTGACCAAATTTAGACACTGCCAGTTAGCTTGACGATTACTATTGACAGAGCTTATTAAAATAGAAAAATAAATAACTTATACAAAAATGTAGAACTGTTTTCCATAATTCTTTGACACGTTCGTTGGTGATATTATGTTGACGGGGTCATGGATTGTATTCAGTACATGCATACATCCTCTTTCTGAATTGTTATCAATACTGAAGCAATCTTTCTAGTCCGGAGGACACTTATTATTTCCTTTGCACTTCATATCGCAAGACGAGGTCACACGCCTGATGACAGCAGGTGTAACAATCTAATGCTTATGGATTTTGTCAGGTTCCTTGACTTATCAATTATTATTATTTATTCTACATGAGCGGGAATCATTCTTCCACCTTTTTGAACTGAACTATGATGAAGACAAACTTCACATCTGGTTTTGACATGGTTCTTCGTCATTGCGTTCTTCCACGAGGTCTGTGTCTGTCATGATGGATTCTCTCTTTTGTCTAATGAAGCGCTGGCCTGCGAGAGATGATCTTTGCTCTCATCCATCACCGAGTCAGTGCAGTGACATCAGCTGCTCGATGCTTGATGGAGGAAAAGTGGATTCACTACAGTGAATAAGACGAGCGTCATGGTTCAAAGGGTGTGTCATTTTTTGCCATAAATTCTTCAAGTGTTACGATTTGAAGTTTAGGGTCAATTAGCTACAATGTTGTCCTGAACTGAACTCATCTCGCGGTTATTTCTAGGACAACACATTTTGTGTGACTTCATTACTTAGATCATGGTGGCACACCACAGGATGAAACCAAATGAATTTACAGACTCAGACAAGTCATATAATTTTGCACCTGAATTCCTTAATTTCTACTGCAGAACACAAAAGATATTTTGAAAAAAATTGGTCACCAAACCGCAATCGCACCCATTCATTTCTATTGTATGGACACAAAACCAATGCAAGTGAATGAGAGCCAGCTACTCTACCAACATTCTGCAGCAAGTCAAGAAAGTAAAGTACTGATTTTTGATTTTTGGTTGAAATATTAATTTATTAACTAAATCTCGTATTTTTGTTAATTCGTGGAAATAGTACCAATTGGCGGCCATGTTGTTAACGTATCAAGCCTGTTATTCCAATCATAAATCACCGGCCTATCTGATCGTAGGTATCTCTGAAAATGGCAACCAAATCCACACTTAAAATAAAAATATAAATCAATCAAATTTAACCGATAAATCTATCTTCAACTGTACAATAAGTTTTGTTTCCTGTAATAAAAGTGCATTAAAAACTATATGGCAGTGCTTCTCAAAATTCTGTGTTTAGAGCCCCGCCCCCAGAAACTTTTCATTATTTATCGATAAGTGATTGGCTATTTTTCACCGGAAGGCGGTCCTGCACGAGACTTTCTGCCGAGGAGTTGCGTTCCCTCTTCATTCACAATAGCAGACATTGATCTTATTAATACCCATTGCTGACATTCAATTACACGTATGCATTTATTGTCTTATTTGCAACATCTTTAAACAAGTCTCATCCAATCAGATTGTAGCGTTGCACTTGCTAAGAGTGATGTCGCCACATCTGCTGGAATAAAACATTACACTTCCGAGATGACATGTTTCCCCAAACTTCTGCCGTCATTAACCGTGATTAACCTTCACCTTGAATTAGAAGCATCACTGACAGAGACCATCCTTGCGTAAGATTGTTTTAGGGAAGCTGGCTCTGGGATTCTCTTATCTTTCCAGTTCCTCGGGTGATATAGTAGTTTGCTGTTAATTGGATCTGTTTGGCCTGTAAACCATGACTGCTGTTTTCACCTGTTTAATCACATGTCTAGGGAGTGAATTCATTAAGATTAACCGTTTCCCTAGATGACTGCAGAGTGACGTGAAGTTATCACTTTATTTTAAATGTGTAGCGGCACAAAGGCCAAATATAGTCTGTACAAGGTCCATGTTGTTGGAGTGTTGAAATAAATTCATGTATAACGTTCTGAACGTTTCAGTTGTGCTCCATCGATGCTTGAGGTTTTGCACGACTAAAAATTCGTGAAAATCCCAAATTCAAATTTAAATACACTTATCATAATCCCTAACAACACAAACACACGCATGCAAGGCACGTCTGTAATCCAGCAAAACTCTCGGCTGTGTTTCCGGCTTTTGCTCCAGTGTTTGGGTGTGTGGTTTGGTCCTTGAACCTTTGCATTCGGCTGTTGGAACATCAAAGGATTCAGCACAGTCATTCCGATTAAAAAACGAAGAGGGAGAATAAGGTGTGGAGTCTTCCGTTAAATCTCTTTTATCTCTCAGAATGTCAGCGTCGGCGTTGAGGGATGATGGAGCTCAATCCGGCGAATGTTAAAACTCTCAATACTTCCGTGTGTCCTGTTCATATTGGGAAGGATTTTAAAGTCGGTTTAATCTGAGGGGTTCTAAAGAAAAACCTGAAATGCCTCATGTTAATTTGAGAGGTTCTGCGGCCCTTTTCCCTTTTACATTTGAATGTAGGCAAGCGTGTTGTAAGAGTCAGATCGATTCACCATCAAGGAACCGATGCAGAGAAGGTGTAAGAGAGAGATTTTATAAAAATGATCAAATGATGGCATCAGAAGACGTTGCTCGTTAGCAGAGCGCAGAGATCTAGAGGAAGTATACCTGTGAATCAGTGAGTGGTTATAAGGAGAGTTCTTTGAAAGCATATCTTGATGCCGTGTTCTGTATTATGACGTAAAGTTGTGCACACTGGAAGTCCAGCAAGTCGAGCATTGCAGTGGTCCAGCTGGGACAGGACCAAAGCCTGAACTAGGATTTGTGTGACATGCTCCGAGAGGAAAGCTCTTATATTCCTAATGTTGTAGAGCAGGAATCTGCAGGATCTAGCAGTGCTAGCAACATGATAGTTTAGCTGAAGTTTAGCTGATCGTCGATTGCTAAGTTTCTGACTGTCCTGGAGGGCACAATGGTTGAGGATCCTAATTGAATAGAAAGGTTATAATGAGTCATTGGATTGGCAGGAATGACAAGTAGTTCAGTTTTAGCAAGGTTGAACTGTAGGTGATGGTTCTTTATCCAGAGTGAGATGTCACCTAGGCGTGCTGAGACTCTGGCGGACATCGTCTGACCTTCAGGAGGAAACGTGAGATGGAGCTGCGTTTCGTCCGCTTAACAGTGATAAGAGAGGCTATACTTTCCAATGATGAATCTCAACGATGTCATGTAGATCAAGAAGAGCAGTGGTCCCAGAACTGAGCCCTGAGGTACACCAATGCCAGGATGTTGCCATTTCGAAACTTCCCCTCTCCATGAAACCCTGAAGGATTTACCTGAGAGGTACGACTGAAACCATTGGAGGGCCATGTTGGAGACACCCATTGCCTTTAGAGTTGAAATGAGAATACAGTGGTTAATGGTGTCAAAAGCAGAGAGCTTCAGCAGTATAAGAATAGATGATTTAGAGGCTGCCCTTGATGTTTGCGTTTGGCCATGAGTACCACAGATATAAAGGACTATATTTAGCCACAAGCTCGACTGACTGTCGGGTGTAATGGATGAATTTTAGAGTTCAGAGGGAATGTGAAACTAATGCAAAGACTGTCATTGCGGTAATGCGTCTCACATACACCCTTGGGACTGTTGACGTAATTATGCAGAAAGCCCAGCATGCTAAGTCGCTTTGGTCATAAAGGGGCTGCTAAGAAAGAATGTGTGATAGAGAGAGAAGATTTAAGCAAACATGTGTGTACTGTATGTGCATACAAAAGCATCAATCATTGCAGACAAAGATATAATGACGAAACAAATCATTTACATGTGGTTGTTTACCCTTTGAAGTCAGTATTTACTGGCTGCACCTTTAAGTGCACTTACAGTCCGGTGACCTCTTCATCTTTCCCTCATCTGTTCTGAACCACTTTATCTCGGACAGCTTGCTTTGAGATTGTGAGGGGACAGACTTATTGTAGTTCTCTCATAAATTCTCATTTGGATTGAGAGCTTGACTGTGACTTGGCAGCTTCAGGACATTAAATCGTTGTTTTGAAGCCATTCCCATGCATCTTTGCCTTTATGCTTCAGGTCATTGCATTGCTGGAAAACAATTCTTTTCAGTCTTGCATGGTCATTACTTTTGTATTCAGGTGTATCAAACAGATAGTTCGGTTTTACTGCTTCCGGTTCTGAAGTGTTTTGCCAAATTTGATGGTTTATTCAAAGTGGACACACACCCTGTGCATTCCCAATATCTCAGAAAAGTGTTGAGTTTCATCACATTTATAAAATACATATACCGCTGTTTGCAATCTTCTGGTGACGTTCAGAAGGCCATCTACACCCGCTGTTTCTTAAACTCCAAGCTGTACAAGGTTACATTTCCCTTTAAAATAAAAAGACACTTTTTGGTGACATTGAGGTCTAAAATAAAATGACAAATCTTGCTCCTGTGCAGAACTCTCTGCTTTTTCCATAACCTGAACGAAGCACATTGAAGGGAACGCTCTTTCTCTTGTCTTATTCGGCTCGATTCTGTTATATTCCCCCCATATAAAGAATTCCACCCTTTAAGACATCATAAAAGGCCATACCATTGTTTGAATTGTAAATTAACCCTGGAATAGAAATACTTATGATATATGTCCAGCTTGTTTTAGCTTGATAATCCAAGAAATTCAATGTTCAGTGCATTTAATTGCATTAACCTCTTCTTTAAGAGAATGTTTTAATGTAACCTTTATATTTTAAAGTTTTATCACTGCACATTACCTATAGTCAATTGCTTTTTACATTACCCAGCATTACTTTTGACATGGGTATTATAGTTCAGTATAATTAAAATGTATATTTTAAGATTTTTGTTAATTGAATTATGGATTACAAACATGAACAGAATAAAAATTGTTTCATCATTCATGATCATATATATGTTTAAGTCGATGCACTAAAATGATTTATTATTATTTATTATTTGTTCACATTTTTAAGAGTGGGAGGCTAATATAAGACATAGTGTATATAAATAAAACTTTTTAATACTAGCTCATGGCAATAGTGTGTTTTTCATCATTATAACATGCGTTTCTTCTGACATGATGAAGTCAAAATCCTGAACCTCCTCTGCACTAACTGAAGACACATGAGTGAAGATGTTTCATTTATCTGTCGTCCTATCACACTTTCATGAATGTTTTTTTCTGATAGGTGAAGTACATCATCACCACAGGTTATTCCTAAAACATCATTTAAATTCATAAAATATTAATTGGTCATTCATCACAGTGTGACAGCAAACACTGTGACAAATGACCAGCCTTGTGTGATGGAATGCATGTCTTTTATGTTGTGATTTTCCTTAATTCTGTCCTTCAGAAAATGGACTATCTCACTGTCAGGTGCATGTTCTTTTTAAAATGAGTCTTATAAATCAAATACAGTATCTGTACTTGTGTAAAAACTTCAGTCGTATGCTTGTTCTAGAGCCGTTGAAAGCTCAACAGTTACCGAGCTTCGACTTTTACATCATTGTCACTAAACTACTGTGGCCAAGTTCCTGAACACTGAGTGCTCATTATTAATGAACAAATATGATCGTTTATGTGAGATTTATTCATCATGAATCCTTTGTCATAGATTGTGTAATAATACATTTTGTTGCCCAATTTCAGCAAATTGTTTTTGGGAAAAGTTTTTTTCCCTGAAAGTTTCCTATATTGTTAACTTGTTATAACTTGTCAATTCCCTTGTCATGTCTGGAGATATTCTCAAATGTTACTTTGGGTATCGCCATCAGTATTAAATACAATTCGAGATTCAGTATCCGTAAAATTGGTCCAATCTGATAATACATTTTGGCAGTGCAATTAAAGGTTTACATACTGGATTTTAAATTTAATTTAAATATTTAAATATTGACACTCTTGGTTTTTAATATCAAGTGTAAATCGTTAAACCTGTTGATTTTTCTATACTTTTAATAAATATGATTTAAAAAATAATCAATAAATATCTCACAAATATTTCATGATAACACTTTACAGGAAGGTTCTATTTATTAACAATTACTTAATGCATTTGCTAAAATCAACTAACAATGAAGAATACTAATGCAGTATTTATCAGTGTTACTTTACAATATTTTTTATCATTTATGATGATTACATGATTAAATGTTTTCCCTGTTCACATTCCTAAATGCACCCTATACTGACATGAATAACTGTATTTTCATGAATTAACATGGAAAAATACATGCTTAAAACTAAACTGTTCATTGTTAACTAAGGTTAGTTAATGCATTTACTAATGTTAACATTCAGCACCAAAGTTGTTTTGCCAGGTTAACAAACCACTGACTGACAGGTTAAAATCTGTTATGTTAAATGACATCTATGGTTTGTGACATCACCTGAGACTGGGATGTGGTACATTTATAGGTCTGCTTTCAACAGCGCTTTAGAATTAAAAATGCTTTAAAGTTTAGCAATGATTCACCGCTGGAGTCTGCGATGAATTGTGCAAGCCAGAAAAAAGTCTTTTTTTCTATTACCATTATTATAGCTCTGTGGGTCTGTGATGAATGTTCGGTGAATGATGGTCTATCAGACGTGCAGAACACATTCACTAATCTCAGTTTTGTGGCGAGTCTGCCGCTGGAGCTCTAACAGGACAAATAGCTCTCAACATACTGATCTGCTTTACTCTCTGGAAAAACAGACGCCAATGATCCTGCTTTTATTTGTTCAGATGGGATCTAGATTTGACAGTTTATCCCCCAAAAACTGACACACTGCACCTTTAACTCTGACTTCTGCTTTGATTGTATTACATTTATGAAACAGCATAATAATTAAAATATATCATGATGTTGAAATCATGTGACATCCTGACCATATTGTTGACTGAATTTACCTTTTTAAGTTTAATTCAGTGAACCGGTAAAAAGATTGCATACACTTTAGTTCAACACTTAAAGCTCTTTTTTAAAGGCCAAGAAATCCTGTTTATTAAAAAAAGCTGCTGAATAAATACATTTCATACCGACTTATTCTACTATCATGAAAGACAGCAGTACTGATGTGGGGCATGTAAATCTAAGAGGGTCTGGGAGCAGTCTACAACGAATCCTCTGTCCTGTTTTTCTATTCATCTTCCTATCCGTCTCTGATGGTCTCTCGCTCATCAGGTTCTGTCTTTCTATATAAACTTTGTAGCTGTGATTTGAGGTCAGAGTGCCGGTAATCTATTTCCTCTGGAAATTGGATTCCTCTCAATCCTGCTGAGCTACGGCCCATGTAAACTCTCACCATTCACAGTATGAAATGTATAGGGGAGGGAGATTTCATCAAGAAGGACATTGTTCCTGGATAAACAACATTTCTATTAACCAATCAGATTGGAGGAGTGGACTCGATGTTAGTGTTAGGACTGGGTAAGGGCTTGTTTATTATTGCACTATTGTTTTCCCGTGATTTGGTTTGAATGGGTCGGGTATAGATTAGTTAAAGCAAAATCACGACATCTGTGATGGTAAAGTGAATCCATTCTCATTCATTAATATGATATAGCTATTTTGTAATTGCTTTGTTTTATTTTGTAATATAATATATTCCCATTTTGCACATAAAATATTATCACTTATGACCAGGTGTATTATTCAATTTGTACTGAAAAAGATAAAGTATATTTATTCTTTAACATTCTTTGGAATACGAACCTGTAACTATACTAGTTTAATACAAGACTGCTTTTCATACGCTATAGATTGCTGATATACGGAGTACTGGAGGAAAGGCACTGCTATTGCAATAAACGTCAGGCCAACTAACAGTAAATGATTTAAAGCATAATGAAAAAGTTATTTTACCCCTTTAACTGTAAGAACTACAAAGCTGAACTAATGATCACATTAAGGCTGAACTTACTGTTACCTCTATGAGCATTATGAGATCTGAACTGGCATTTGCATCCATAATGAAATATCCTTTCCTTATGAATACAGAAAGCTCATTTGTTGTTTTAATCTTCTAGCTTATCTGTCCCAGATTCTTGGACGGAAAGTGAAGTTGTGCATCGTGTCTCTGACTAAAAGGAATTTAAGAACATCTTATGGGAAATCTATATTGAGATTTTATTCCACCAGTTGGAAAATATTTCTCATTCATCACTTTGAATGGATTGTTTGGTATTATTTCATAAATTATAAATGGACCATCTGTGATTAAGCATTTATAATTTTTGGCATATTTTTTAAGTGATCATTTTAAATGTACATGATGTAACTCTTGTTAAAGACCTCATTTGGTGAATGACATCATAAACCTGAAATCATATCAACTCATTTCATGCTGGATCAGAAAGTATGGATATATAAGAATGACAGATATAGCTGCACTACTGTTTCAGCTCTCAGTTTCACTTTCAGTTTATGTTGGAGCTAATTTGCATATTAGATTAGATTAGATTAGATTCAACTTTATTGTCACTGCACATGTAGGATACAAGGCAACGAAATGCAGTTAGCATCTAACCAGAAGTGCAATAAGCAGTAAATACAGGATATATATGTAATATATACAATAATTATACAGAATATATGAATATATGAATATAGATAAGTAATAATATTAATGAGTATAGTAATAATATTAATGAGTAACATTCAAGCAATTGTAATTTTTTTTTAAATATTTTTAAAAAAGAATGATGTAATGTAATGTTCACATGTGAGGTGTCCGTGTTTAGCTGCTCTGATTGGATCATTGTTCATTGTTCGGAGAGGAAGTGGCATTGCTGACAAAACATCCACATACTTTTTTTCAAAGCAAATTTAAATATTTACAGTACTGGTTAAAGAACATTAAATGTATAATTGTAAGTGTGAATCATATCAGTTATACAGCATCATTCTCTGCTGTAACGATTACATTAAACTTTAGAATCAATTTACATAACAATCTTTGTCACACTGCACACGGTTTCTGTATGTTTTGTACCAACAGATAAAAGGTAGAATTGAATTGGTTTGTATGTTATGAGGGGAAATTGAAATAATGTTCCCTATATATTTTTGTGGTGACAGATGTATAACAACTGACATGTTTGGGTTATAAATTGTGTACAAAACTTTAAGACTCAAGGACATGATGGTTATATTTTTGCAGCAGGCTGGATGTGTTTTTTCACAGAATCCAGGTGTAGGAAGAGCTGCTTTTATATTGGACATTTGCTTCTTTTAGTTAACATATAGCGGAGATTGACAAGTAATTATGGAGGAGAAAGAGAAGGACGTAGAGGGATGGAATGAGAATCTATTGGAGAGCTGTAAGTTTCACCTGCACGAGATTTTTAATACAAGGAAAGATATGTGTGTAAACAGTCTGTGTTAACCAATGCAAGTCAATGGGCATGGCTGTTGTTGGGTTACCGACATTCTTCAAAATATCTCATTTTGTGTTCTGCAGAAGACCTCTCTGTCATTTGGGTGGTACATTTACAATACATTTAATGTTGTTTGTTTTTTTAGTAAATAAAACATTAAAGATACAAAACATGCAACTGTAACTTTAAAGGGTGCACAATAAGTTCCAAGGGTACAATAATGTACCCAAAATGGTAAAGCATTATACTATGTTTTAGATATCTATAGAGGTAATAAGCTGCACCCCTGCAACAGACAGGGTAACATCTTAGACAGTGCAGGTAAGAAATGAAATGAGGGTTAGTAAATGATGATAACATTTAAAAATTTTAGGTGTACTATCTATTTAATCTGCTTTAAAACAAACCATGTGCAAATGTATCAGTCAACACCTTTGCTGAGTGTTTTCTCCTTAAAACGTTCTCAACTCAACTGTTCTTAAACCAAGCTGGAACCAACGAGAGCTTTTGACGGTCAAGCCATTCTTCGTTTTGGAGCGTCACGGGATTCATGGAATATTCAGAGACTTTCAGCAAGTTATGTTAAATGTTTAATTTTATAATTAACTATCAATTTAAGTCTCGAAACCGAAATAAACTTAATCTTAGTCAATCTTTACACTAAAAATTAAAGTCAGTGTCATTGATATTATGTCAGGAAAGTTCTATAATGTTGTGCTCAGAATGATATAAGTATCTCACACAAACAGAATCATAAGGCCATCGGTCGGTAGAGGATGAGAAGGAGAAGCACACGCTGTGATCAATACTTCATTTCTGTCTCCTCTCACACACTTGTTTTGTGTCAGTAGTGCGCTTAAATCTGAGCACCTACACACACATGAGAGACACGATCTGTGTGCAGGACAGTCATGACTGTAATCATCTGAAAACTCTGGGGATCAGATGCCCTCTGTCTTCTGTCACCCTGAATCCAACTCACCCGCTAAAAGAGTCATGACCTCCAAATGAAATCCTAAGGAGAGAGCGCCTCTGTTTGCTGCTTAAATGTGTTTTATGTCTTTATATTTCCCATTGTATGTATACATGAGAAGGGATGCTTTCATGTAAAGCTGGTTTTCAGATCATGCTGATGATTCGACACTCTTTATGTGCAGATTTACTTTCTCGGAACTGTTACTGACAGTATACACATGTCATATTTAAAACATAAAGATAGATATATATGTTTTAAGGATATACAAAAAGCTGTTAGCTACGATTACATGTTAAAGCTATCTGCATCTTATGTTTTTGCTTAAGGAGAACAAATCTTAGATTTTTTCATATCGAATATTAAGGCAACTTTTATAAACATCGGTGTACACTACAGTCTTCAGGCTCACAGAATGTCAGAATATTTTTTTATAAAAAATGAAATCTATATTTCAAAAGCTGCAGAATGGCCATGCAGGATTTAATTAAGAGGTTAAGGTTAAGATCATGATTTGATTTTGATGTGGCACTGGATCCAGTTGTGAAATGGATTTGTAAGGGTCGGACAGTATTTGGTATAGCCCTATTTGAACATCTGCAATCTGAGAAAGAAAATGAAAATATTTAAAAAGCGTCTTTAAGGTTGTCTAAATAAAGTCTTTAGCATAGCATATTACTCACAAAAAATCATTTTTTATATACTTACATTAGAACAATTGTAAAATATGAAAATATAGGTTCTTCACAATGCTATAAAAGAAAGCTCTCTAGAAGGTAAGAAATAGAAGATTCTTTCTATAAATAAGATTTTTCGTGGAACATATTTGGTTCTTCCATGAATGAACCTTTATTTTAAGAGTATATTCAATGTTTTTATGACTGCTATTGATATTCAGGGTCACATATTATTTTGTGTTTTAAAGGGTTTTTGTCATGCGGGATGATTTATTTTTTCCTTTACAGTGGCAGAATTTTTAGATAGAGCAGAATTTGTCGGTCACATTAACAATGACACTCTTCACTGGGATGACACTAAATATTAATAAACTATGAGAAAAAAACTATGTGAACAGCAAAATATAAATATTTGAACACATCGTTCTAGTTTTGAAATAATGTAATTGTGTAATTGTGTAAAAAATGTAAATTGCAGAAAAGAGCTGTTTATTTTTTAGAAAATGTTTCAATATAATGAATCTTTAAAAGTTGAGTAATATTAAAAACAATATAAATCATTTAAATGGGCACAAACTGGTCCTTATGTGACTGTAGGAGAGAAAGAACACATAATAGATGTTGCCTCAAGCTTCTCAATTGTAGATCATAAATAAAAGAAATTGTTCCCACATACTTCCGTGATATTTCTAACTTCTTGCGCATGGTTTTTGCAAAGTGGTCTGAAAAGGCGTTCATTAAACACCGCCCTCTGGTTTCTGTCTGTTCTGGAGTTTTGTACGCTGTGTGAATTGCTGAGTTGGCTGTGAGGATGTGAAACCTGTGTGTGTGTGTGTGTGTGTGTGTGTGTGTGTGTGTGTGTGTGTGTGTGTGTGTGTGTGTGTGTGTGTGTGTGTGTGTGTGTGTGTGTGTGTGTGTGTGTGTGTGTGTGTGTGTGTGTGTGTGTGAGTGGGTGTGGGTGTGTGTGTGTGTGTGTGTGTGTGTGTGTGTGTGTGTGTGGGTGTGTGTGTGTGTGTGTGTGTGTGTGTGTGTGTGTGTGTGGGGGGGGGGGGGGGGTGTGAGTGAGTGGGTGTGGGTGTGTGTGTGTGTGTGTGTGAGTGTGTGTGAGTGGGTGGGTGTGGGTGTGTGTGTGTGTGTGTGTGTGTGTGTGTGTGGATGTGTGTGTGTGTGTGTGTGTGTGTGTGTGTGTGTGTGAGTGTGGGTGTGTGTGTGTGTGTGTGTGTGTGTGTGTGTGTGTGTGTGTGTGTGAGTGAGTGGGTGTGTGTGTGTGTGTGTGTGTGTGTGTGTGTGTGTGTGTGTGTGTGTGTGTGTGTGTGTGTGTGTGTGTGTGTGTGTGTGTGTGTGTGTGTGTGTGTGTGTGTGTGTGTGTGTGTGTGAGTGGGTGTGAGTGGGTGTGTTGGGTGGGTGGGTGTGCGTGCGTGTGTGTTGTACTTTGTAAGTAATTAACGATGACATCACATCCTCTAATTGAGTTGTTAAGTTATGGTTTTTCAGCTTTTTATGCTTACATTTCCCTAAAGCATCTTGTATTTCCCAACGTGGTCCAACTAATGTATTTTCATGACATACTTTATTAGCCAAAGACTCAAACTTTCATCAAAGTGTATTTGCTGATTAAAGTTTTTCCTCTGGGGGATTGTGTCCTCTTTCACAATGATGAATGGAGACGGATGATCTCAGTTGGCAGAGAGGAACTCGTTCACATTCGCGTTTCTGGCAGATGTTTTCCCATCAGAACGGAAAGTGGAGATTTTTGGAAACGGGAAGCAAGTGTCTTAAACAGGACAGTAACTGTGTAACAATATCATTACAACTACCTACAAATCCAGTCATCCAGATCTGATGTGTTGTTGATGTTGAAAGACCCGAGTGATGACAGCTTTTCATGTACAAAGTGATGGTGGGAATTAAACATGCAAATTAAACAGTCATGAACGCAACAAGGTGAGATGCTGATAGGGAGGTTTTTACGGAAATTATTAATGGAGACGTTTCAGTGAATCTTTACAGGTGCTGAAGGAAACTTCCTACAGTTTGTGTTGAGATTTTCCGTCACGGCTCTTATGAAGAAAAACATGGCCTATAGATCATTCGGGTGATAATGGCTATACGGAAACATTTTGTCCTGTGGGTTGCATTTCCCATGTTATGAATATTAAAACAGTGTTTTATGGAAGTTTAGGGACTGTCGCGATTGATGCTTTCATCGCATTTGGAAAAGAAAGAGAAATGTTCCTCTTATGCCGGGCCTGCATTATCCGTAATGCTTCATAAATGTTGATTAGCTGTGGTTTTGTGCCAGCGCTACACATCGTGATGGCAATCTGGAGTGTTAAAATATTACCCTTTCTCTGTCCTTTACCACACAGCAATCTTACTTTACAAAGACTTTGCGGATGAAACTTTTTCTGCTTTGTTTTGTTAAGCAAGTTTGATAGAAACGGCGAAGGTTCACCTGAAGTTCAGTGCATCTGAGAACACAAGAATAATGTTTTACTGCATTCTTTTTAAATACAATATAAAGGTTATTATTTTAGCATAATAATATAAAGAATGATAAGAGGAACGTGATTTGTTTCGCTTTGCTGTGAATCACTCAAGTTGTCGTGGACTCCACAAGTGAATGTAAAAACCAATGATCCGTGTTTTCCCAGCGTGATTCGAGAATGTTTCAAAGAGCGTCTTGTGTGCTTCAATGGAGACACGAAACTCTGACCTTTCTAGAACTTCTCACTGTCAATCTCCCAAATGTGCTTAGAAATAGCTTAGAGCAGAATCTTAAAGGGAAACTTCCTGTTTGAAATACTCACCCACATGTTGTCTTAGGTCGTTGAAAGTGTCTTTGTTCTATCGAAAACAAAGGTAGATATTTGGAGGAATATCGGGGAAAGAGATTCCCGGAGCACCATTAAATATTATAGTAGAAGCGCCCCATTGGCTGCTTTTGTACATTCTTTAAGATTCTTATGTGTTAAACAGAACTAAAAATATGTTTTTTCCTATTTAATGGTTCCCACGAAATCTCAGTTGCTTCTAAATATCTTTTTTTGTGTTTAACCGAACAGGTTTGGAACTACATGAGGGTGAGTAATTTGTGACATATTTCTTATTTATTTTGGGTTGAACTATCACTTTTAATATGTTTGTCTTTATTCTTTTGATTTTTTAAAAACATAATTCTCAAAGTAATTTCTCATTTTTTCACATCCACTTAAAGCAGCGCTGTTTTTAGATTTTATGTACAGTGTGATGTGATGCAAGAAACACTCATATAAAAATGGTTGCAATGACATATTCACACTTGAAAATTTTGGGCATCACCTTGACAACCAATTAAATGGACAGTACCGCAATGATGAATGAAAAGCCTGTCTGCATCTCCACTTCTTAAAAAAGTCCTGGTGAACAAACAGAGCATCTCTGCCTGACCTTGAGTATGTATACTCCTCTCTAAACCCGTGTCTTGAGTATAGAAAGAGTTATAAGTGGTTTTGAGAGAGCACAGATGAGAGCATTAAATGTAAGTAAAATACCAGATTTTAAATCAGATTTTTGAATTGCAAATTTAAAGAGATAGTTCACCCAAAAATTGTGTCACCTTTTACTTCAAACCTGTATCACTTTCTAATTCTGCAGAAGACAAAATATATTTTGAAGAATATTGGTAATTGCATCCATTTACTTCTACTGTATGGGCACCAGTAGTGAATGGGTGCCAGCTACCAACATTCTTCAAAATATCTTTTGTGTTCTGCAGAATAAAAATAGTCGCACAGCTCAGAAGTAACAAGAGTCTAAATAAATGATTACATAAATTTCATTTTTAGGTGGCCATCACTTTGAGTTTACCAAGACTCAATTTCCATTATCACAAAGTGTTTATTATACTCATCTCTGGATCTATTGGATAGATTTGTGGTCATGATTTGGTTTGGTATTCTTTTGTTATTCTGAAATCGATGGCTTAATATGTATTTATCTACTTTATGATGTTGAATGTGTGCTCTGTGGGATCTGTGTATTGCTAAGTAGAAAAACAGACTTCAATGATCTGCTTGTTCTGCGTTAACAAATTGTGTAATCTTCACCGACTCTCAAAAGACAAACATTGATCAAAATCATCATACCACGCGGAAGCGAAATCTATGGAGACCTCAAGTGTTATTTTTGCTTGCACTCTTTGACTTGAATGGCATTTGAAAAACCTTGTGTAATTTGTCCCTTTGAGTCTGGATGTGGATGTATCACATCATTGCTCCATTTGAGTGGGTCTGAATTCAAACATTTATTCTCCAGCCTCGGGGATCTGGAGCGGCTCTTTCTGAATATATCACACTTTTTCAGTTTGAAAGAAGAGCTGAAAGCAAATAGGCAGAAGCCAGAATGAGCTTTGAAAGCCTCCCACATGCCGTTTAGTGTATAATATATCAATAATGATCTTGAAGGAAACAGCCTGGCGTTATTTACTTTTTTATGTACCCGTCAAAACAAAAAATGTCACTTTGAACATGTTCTGAGCAGTTTACCGTCATTTCTTTTTCCGATGAAAGCCCCGTTTTGCTGCATTCAGTTGGTCAGAATAAGATGACTGGTGATGGTTCGAGGATAATTCATTTCCTGTGTGACCCTGGAGAAACTGGCATTTCTGGATGCTGCTTTTGTATGTACTTTTGATTCACAGTTTCTTTTCGACGCCTCTGATAATGCTGAACCACTGAAGGTCATCTGTTAAATAACTAACTCGGATGTTTATTGCAGGTTTTTAACGATGAATCATGGTAGTGAGTCAAACGGAACTTAATATTGAGTAGAGAACATTTGTTCATGAACCTTTAAAGACACACATTTTCACATGTTTACAAAGTGCTTTAAACTATTTCTATCATGGCTGAGTGATATTGTAATGAAAATATGAATTATTAATAAACAATTACTTATAGATCTGTCAGAGCAGAACTGTTTCCCAAGGAGACTACATATGTTTTCCTTACATTTTTGTAAAGTTTCACAGGACAGCATTTGTCAAAGTGATCTGTGTTAACAAGGATCCATGAAAACAGATCATATAGAGATGTGTCTGTTACAGAATACAGATATAAGATAAAAGGGCTTTTTAGATATGCATCGTTGATGTATATGTGTTTTTTACGTCTGGCGATTATAAATAAATTGTCTCCGCTGGTGTTAGTAATACACGCAGTGTGTGTATGTGTATCATCATCACACATTTCCTAAGGTACTCATATTTTTACTCGCCCAACTTAACATGTAATACACTCATAATATTGTGTACTTTACATGGAGACGATAATGTCACCGTTTCCAAAAACGTTCAGTCCCCTAAAACACTATTGTTGTGTGAACGGACAGTAAAAACTAATTAAACGTGTTTCCAATACAGTTGTGTTTACGATGTTGTGTTAATGGCCTGTTATGTATTATTGGCATTTTTTTTAACCTTATCGACAAATTTTTTGTCTAAATGTATTATCAACATAGAGGGCACTGCAAATGAACATACATTTTATATAATTAAAATAGCGTTATGGACTTGACAAAATAATGCTCCGAGAACATAATTATTACCAGTAAATTAAACCAACTGTTTGTTTTAAAAACTCTTGTTTATAGTGTTCAAACATCTAAAAATATAACTCTATGTGACTAGTTTTCTTTTTTTTTAAAGATAAGTTATCTGCGTTATGGACGTGACAAAAAATGACATCTGTTTTGGGAGACAGCGAACTTCTCAAGATTTATTTATTTGAGTTAAAAAAACTGAAGCAAAAATCTTCAACAAATGGCCAATGGTTAGGTCTTTTTAGAACAAACAGTAATAAATATATCTTTATTTTCATGTGTCTGGTCATGAGCAAATGTAGCAAAATGGATGTGACAATCCTGAAAACAGCTCTTACTTTACAATGAAAAATCATGCACTACAAATAAATATAATGCTCTTAAAACTTAAAGAGAGATCTCACAAGGATATCTGTAACACCAAATGTTGACATATGTGATTTTAGTATACAAAACCTTAAAAAACTCTTTAGATAAGGTTGACATTTAAATTGAACTGTCCACTACAACTTATGCGCCTTGAACTTTTTTATGCACTTTACATTCACAATTTCCAACATGTTTCGAGCAGTTTACGGTCTTTTCTTTGTTGATAAAAGCCCTGTCGTGCTGCATTCAGTTGGTCAGAATAAGATGACTGGTGATGGTTTGACAGTAATGAATTTCATGCGTGACACAGAAGAAATTGGCATTTCTGGACGGTGATTTTGTATGCACTTTTGATTCATCGTTTCATGTTTCATGCCTCTAAAGACATTGTCGTGTAAATGGACATGTTACTAATTATTGCAAATTTTATATAAATATAAGAGTTACAATCATGGTAAATTATATACTTTTTGATACACTAACCCTGAATAAAATGGTTCTGCTGGATGTGAATCAATTTCTTAAAATGGTAAGGATTACTAATCTGCTCTCTTATAATAAACGGATTGTATAAATAACACACAAAGAATATAATGGTCTGACTACAAAGTTCTTTATTCAAACTACCTCCTGTGTTAATCTGTATTTACTTGTTAAGCGAAACTAAAGACATTATTATTATTATTATAATTATTAGTTCGGTAATTGCAAAAGTAGACTTGCTGAAAGTGTGCATCTCTAGAGAAAGCTTTTGTATCTTTTTGACCAACATCAAAAGCATGACTTACTGAATGATGCACAGCAGTGTTGGCTCTGTGCCGTTGGCCCATCATGGAAGGATTCTTTTACTTAAGCTTCTGTATTACATGAGCAACAGCAGAATATACAGAGCTACAGGTTTGCCTTTAAACTAAAAATAGATCCAACAACTATTCTGAGCTTTATCTTCATTCAGTACAGCAGTGGATATTCTCATGGATCTGTGTTTTTTATAAAGATGATAATGCTGATGAGTCTTGAGTCTCTGGTGACTAAATACAGCAGCTGCAGGGACGTAGAGAGGAATGATTTGGGCATCATCAGTTCAGACTGAGACACGAGCCGGGAATTACTCTGATCATCCACTCAGAGACAGGTGCTTTAGTGTCTGTGGCTCAATCATAACGCCATCCTATATGCATGTTACCCTCATTACAAATGCTCGGTGTGAGTGAGAAAAGATCGGCAGTAATTTTGGTAAATTAGCACACTGGGAATTTATGGTGGCTCTGATTTCAAGCATTAAATAAAAAAACCTGAAAAGAATACTTCTCTGAAAGTGACTCCCTCATCATTTTTCTTTGGGGTTTTTCAGTTCTTCGTTGTATTAATTAATATACATTTTATATATATTAATTGGCAAATATTTAAATCATTGTTAATGATCTAAAAGGCATGTGCTGTCATCAATAACGTAATTAAACCTCAATGTGTAAATTGTGTAAGAAAACTTAAAATGTTCAATTTCAATAAAAAAGCACAAAATATTATTTCTCACACAAATATGTTTCACTTCATAAGAATCATTTGGCGAACTTTTTGACTGATATCATTTTTTCAACATTTTTACCTGAACCTAAACACAATGTTTAATAAACAGCTTTCAAACACTTCTTTTTAGAGAATATTCACTTTTCTACAAAGCAATCCTTTAATCGTTACATTTACAAATGTTTTACATTAAAATCATTTTCTTCCAAATATAATTTCACGTCTACGGCATTTTTGTCAGCCAGGTTTTTTAAGTTTTCTACAATAAGACTTTGTCTTATGAAATCAAATAATCTATTTGCCTAAATATAAAAACAAAATGACCATACAAAATGAATTAATAAGCTAAATTTAAGTTGAAATAAGTTGAAATACAAATACAAATAAATATAACCTAATCGTTGCTAAAAACCTAAAAATCTAATCATGAAAAAACTTTAATATTTCTAGTATGCAGTACTATCAGAATTCTTGTGTGAAACTCTCAGAATTAAGTAAATCCGGTTCAAATATGTTTCATCACCTACTGCAATAATATCGAAACCCTGACTTATTTCTACATGACTAAAATCCTGCGAAAGTTGGCAGACGGTTCTCAGAATCAACATTGGCTTTCTGAATCACATTGTCGATTTTGAGATGAGTCAATCCTGTGATCAGTTTTGAACTGTATCTTATAAAGTAAGTGGATGAGGACCTATGAGCACTTGATGCAGTAAGGCATTCAAACGGCTGGTGTAGCGGTCTCTGTCAAGATCATGCTAGAAAGGAAATTTATTAAGGCCTTTGGTTTTCCAGAATAAAATCAATAGAACAACTAACCGTATTATGGAAGGACATGCACAGCTCTTTCATGTGAGTGGCATACTGAGAGGGAATAAGAGAATTCAAGGAAGTATTGTGCATTCTGATAATATGATTCTGTTTTTGACCTTGAGGAGGAATTACATGTCTGAGGCTCACCATTAATGAAATCCTTAGACTTTGGCAACCAAGAGGAAAACGGCATTGCTCAGAGTTTGCTCTTTTGTTTTATTTAGAGATCAGAAGATTTCCTCGGATAAACATATATAGAAAGATGTTGACTGTTTTTTTTTATCTATGACATGTTAAGTTTTGCCTTAGTTTTACAGTAATGAGCTTTATTGTATTTTGTTATTTTGAAGAGAATGACTAAAATATATTTTGTACCATATCATTTATTTACAAAGAATAGACAGTTTCATCATATGCACGCATGGCCTGGTCTGAACTGTAAAACAATCCTGTAAAAAACGGCTAGAGTGCTGGAAGAAAATTACTAGTACATTTTTTTCTTTATTTATGTAATTTAATGCATTGAAAAATTTAAAATAAAAGTAAATCAACAGTAATTGTGCCTTTTAAAATATTTTTTGAAGTGCGTGTGATTGATTTTTTGATGGCCAGTGTAATGTAATATAACAATTTACATTTTATTTTCATTTATTGTAATACCTAATTTTACATCAATTGTATCACATAAAAAGCTTGTTGAATGAGTTGTGTTACTCTGTTGCATTTAAAGGCATGCATGTATGGCATTTTACAAGAGAGTGGACGATAAGTAACTTGTTTAAAGGAGTGGTATCAAGCAGTTCCATGCATTATAAGTGCTTTATACTGTTAAACATGTACATTTGTCATGTTTAACATGGTCCATTGGTTAAAAACCGAGAAAGATGCATTACGGAGTATTTCTGTGTTTAATACCGCCAAAGGTAACCGATGTTCTTTTCAAATAGTGAATGTTCAGCACGCTATTCCAAACTGACTGATAGAGCGGTGCCAACAACAAAAATTCCCAAGAACAACATTGTCGATATATTAATAATGTTTTTTTTTTTGGAACATCATACTTGGCAATACATCACGTCACTTCACTTCACTACAGTGTGTGCCTTGACATTCACTTTAATGTCAATGTCACCTTTACTTCTATAGCGCTTTAGTCAAAATACATTGCATCAAAGCAGCTGAACAACAATAATTAGTAATTAGTGTGTCATAATGCTTCATGGTAAAAGGCAATATATTATTGAATTCGGCCACGTTATCTCTGTTCAGTTTAATGGTGTCTGTGCATTCATTTTTAATTCGTTGATATCCTCTTTGTTTACTTAAAAAGTGTCTGTGCGTTCAAATTCAATCAAATCAACGATATCGTTGTAAATGAGGGGACCCCAACAAGCAAGCCAGAGGCGACAGTGGCAAGGAACCCAAACTCCATCAGTGACAGAAATGGATAAAAAAACCTTGGGAGAAACCAGGCTCAGTTGGTGGACCAGTTCTCCTCAGTCCAAATGATTCCAGCAGTTCAAGTCCAGGCTGCAGCAGAATGAAGAAGACACATCTGTGTGCTGTGGTCTTATCCTTTGCAGGGGATTGTTATCCGTGGTGTTCTTGTACTGGACTTTGCTTTGTTCAAGGGCAGTAGAGGGCTTTTCTAGTTCCGGACCCACCATCTGGTCCAGATCTGTCTCCTGTGATCCCATCCTGATAGTCATCTGAGGCAAGGTCTTGCGAGGGATCTGCATCTGGTGTTCTAGTCGTCCTGGTCTCCGCTGTCCTTCCGGGCCCTAGAGGTCATTTCTCCACAATCTGGTCTGGATACGCACTGGATCCTGGTGACTGCAATGCCATCTGATCTGGATACGGACTGGATCCGGTGGCTCTGAAGAGCTCGGAAGGAGAAACAGACCAATATTAGCGTAGATGCCATTCTATTAAAGTTATAGCAGACATGTATTGTGTTGTGGAGAGTGTTCTCGGTTCCGGATTTCTTAAATAAATGCAGCCTAAAAATCCTTTAACGGATTTGGATATTGGAAGCATGTTAGTGTTTATGTGTAAGCCAGGTTAAAGATATGGGTTTTTAATCTAGATTTAAACTGCAAGGGTGTTTCTGCCTCCCGAACACTATTAGGCAAGTTATTCCATAGTTTAGGCGCCAAGTAGGAAAAGGATCTGCCGCCGGCAGTTGATTTTGATATTCTAGGTATTATCAAGTTGTCTGAGTTTTGAGAACGTTGCAAATGCAGAGGATTATAATGTAACAGGAGCTCTTTCAAATATTGAGGTGCTGAACCATTCAAGGCTTTGTAAGTAATAAGCAAGATTTTAAAATCTATACGATGTTTGATAGGGAGCCAGTGCAATGTTGACAGGACCAGTGTAATGTGGTCATACTTCCTGGTTCTTGTAAGAACTCTTGCTGCAGCATTGTGGTCTAACTGTAATTTGTTTACTAACTGTGCAGAACAACCACCAAATAAAGCATTGCAATAATCCAACCTTGAGGTCATAAATGCATGGATTTACATTTCTGCATTTGATATTGAGAGCAAAGGCCGTAATTTAGATATATTTTTGATGTGAAAAAATGCAGTTTTACAAATGCTCGATACGTGGTGTTCGTACGGATTTTTATCAAATAGCACACCCAAGTTCCTAACAGATGACGAAAAGCTTACAGGGCAGCCATCAAATTTAAGACATTTTTAGGTCTTATAATTAACACCTCTATTTTTTCAGAGTTTAACTGCAGAAAATTACTTGTCATCCAGTTTTTATATCGACTATGCATTCCATAAGTTTCTCCAAGTGTGTCTTAATGGGTAGTGAGGAAATATAGAACTGAGTATCATCAGCATAACAGTGGAAGCTGACACCATGTTTCCTGATGATAGCCCCCAAAGGTAACATGTATAGCGTGAAGAGTAGCGGGCTAAGAACTGAGCCTTGAGGTACTCCATACTGAACTTGTGATCGATATGATATCTCTTCATTTACTGCTACGAATTGATAGAGGTCAGTTAAGTATGACTTTAACCACGCTAATGCACTTCCATTTATGCCCACAATGAGTTTAAGTCTTTGCAGAAGAATTTTGTGGTCTATAGTATCAAAGGCAGCGCTAAGATCCAGTAACACTCTGTGTTCTCCGTTTTTTTAAGTTGAGTATTAGAAAGAATCTTTCTGAAGCAAGTGGCTGTACAGTGGGAGTGCATTGAGAAATACTACATCATGCCTCTAATATCGACCCCAACAACCCTAAATCAGAAAAGGTTGGGACAGTATAGAAAACGCAAATAAAAAAGAAAGTAGTGATTTCTTAATTTACTTTGACTTGTATTTCATTGCAGACAATATGAACACAAAATATTTCATGTTTTGTCTGGTCAATTCATGTCATTTGTAAATATTCATCCTTTCCTGTCATTCAGACCTGCAACACATTTCAAAAAAAGTTGGGATAGTAAAGCATTTACCACTTTGTAATGTTGCCATTCCTTTTCACAACACTTAAAAGACATTTAGGGAGTGAAGACACCAAGTGATGAAGTGTTTCAGGTGTAATTTTGTCCCATTCTTCCGCAAACAAGTCTTAAGGTGGGCAACAGTACAGGGTCTTTGTTGTCGCATTTTGCACTTCAAAATGCGCCACACATTCTCTATTGGAGAAAGGTCAGGACTGCAGGCAGGCCAGTCAAGTACCCGTACCATCTTTCTCCGCAGCCAGGACTTTGTAATGTGTGCAGAATGTGGATTTGCATTGTCTTGTTGCATGCACGTCCCTGGAAAAGATATTATGCTCCAAAATCTAAATGTACTTTTCAGCATTAATGGTGCCTTCACAGAAGTGCAAGTTACCTTTGCCAAGGGCACTGACACAACCCCATACCATGACAGACCCTGGATTTTGGACTTGTTGCTGGTAACTGTCTGGATGATCCTTTTCTTCTTTGGTCCAGAGCACACGGCATCCAATCCTCCCAAAAAATGCCTGAAAAACTGATTAATCTAACCACAGTACACGTTTCCACTGTGTGATGGTCCATCCAAGATGCCTCCGAGCCAGAGAAGTCGACGGCGCTTCTGGACACTGTTAATATAGGGCTTCCTTTTCGCACAGTACAGTTTTACCTGGGATTTGTGGATGTAACTACATATTGTGGTATTTGACAAGATTTTCCAAAGTAGTCCTGAGCCCATGTGGTGATATCGCTTATAGATGAATGATGATTCTTTATGCAGTGCCGCCTGAGGGATCCGAGATAACGGTTGTTCAGCTTAGGCTTGCACCCTTGTCCTTTACGCACTGAACTTCCCCCAGATTCCTTGAATCTTTTAATTATGTTATGCACTGTTGAATGTGAAATATCCAAATCTCTTCCTATCTTTCTTTGAGGAACTTTGTTTTTATACATTTCAATAATTTTCTCACGTATTTGTTTTGGCGAACTGGCCCATCTTTGCTCCTAAAGGATTAGACCTTTCCTTGATGCTCCTTTTGAACCAAATCATAATTACAATTACCTGTTGACATCACCTGTTTCAAATCACATCATTATTTATCCATTTTATCTCATTACTAGCACTGAATTGCCTCTGTCCAAACTTTTTTTGAAATGTGTTGCAGGTCTGAATGATAGGAAAGAATGCATATTTACAAATGACATGAAGTTGACCAGACAAAACATGAACTATGCAGTGATATACAAGTCAAAGTAAATTTAGAGATCACTACATTCTTTTTTAATTTGCGTTTTCCATACTGTCCCAACTTTTTCTGATTTGGATTTGTCATGGATCACATCGAACACAATAACATAAAAATTGTTTTACAGTCTAAAGCTCTTATAATGCTAGAAACGGTGTGATACTTCTCCTTAAAGTTTAGTCAAGTAAAAATTGTTTCTACTTGTTAGCTGAATGAATACTGGCTAGACATTAATTCAATTTGATAGCTATTGTAATATATTTGTTTGATGTGTTTCTTGTTCTCAAAAATAGCCTCAATATTTTGTGAATGTGTACCACAAGTTTTGGCCCACAAAAGAAAACATGCTCTGTAAAAAATGTTTTGTTGAAGCTTTGAAACTCATTATGTATAACACAACAGTAGGAAAGCCCCTGGTTTGATTCTCAACCTCCCTAACAAGTATTTGTAGTGTTTTTAGATTCTTTCAGCGTTGACGTGGATTTCCAAGTCCAATATCAGGCAGCTCTGCATTCGAGACGTTCTCAAATTCCCTGTAGATGTAAATGAGAGCATAGATATTTTTCTGCGGGACTGGTCATCTATTCGGGAATCAATGCCTGTGGCCTAAGATAAACTGGGATGATGTTTTGGGATATGATATGAGGATAAGAGAATATGTTCATCATTTCGTGAAAAATATGCAATGAAATATTTCTTTTTCTTTGTTTCTCAGAACCGCTTCCACCTGCAGATGACCACCCGCATCCCACCGTCCGGACTGGCGGACTTGCTTCTGTCTATTCTACAGCACAGTGGTTGGAAGGAAAGCATGGCGGTGCTTTGTCAAGGCTGGGAAGATGCTGGTCTTCTGGATTTCTTAAAACTTCAGAGCCTCTCTGGTTTGGGAGGTTCACAATGGCACCTGCGGGCCGCCCTAAACCTCTCCAACAGCACACCTCACACCACTAATATATCTGACTTCCTCTCTGAGCACTTTAATCAGGACCATCCTCCGCCCACCTCCATCCTGCTTTTCGGAGCCGACCCTGAGTGCGTGTCGTCCGTTCTGCGCAGTGCGCATGATTTGGGGTTGACGTTGCCCACCGTGCATTGGATTATGGGATATCCCTTAAGCCCGGATGCACTTCATTCTATTGGTCTGCCTTTAGGACTGCTGGCTTATGGAGAGGTTGACCGCAAACCGCTGCACTTGTATATCCGTGATGCCCTGCAACTTATCAACCGAGCCGTCACAGCGGCGACGGTCGTGCGGCCTGATCTGGCGCTTATCCAAAACATGGTGAACTGTTTTGATAAACCCAACAAACATGAGCTGCCTTCGTCAGGACAGTACATTGCAAGGTAATGTTTTCATTTTCAATATAAAAACTAATGGCCTGTTACACGATAAAGATTAGTATAGCTGGTTTTGTTGGTTTATGGTATCGCAATTTTTTTTGGCACAAACCATCATGGACCATTGTTAAAATGATGCTGGTTTTTCATCAGGGCAGTCGATCTTTTCTAAAAATGCCAACTCCTATTCCCTTTCTCCTGAAGGGCCACGGTTACAGTGTTTACATTGTGCATTGTTGGCTTTATCGCTTGTCATATGTCAAACTGTACACATCAGCGGCAGCTGTGAAATGAACCCTGACAGAAAGACAACTCGCTCTTCAGTTTCTTTTATAAGAGCATACTGAACCTCAAGCTAAAAAAATCTATATATTTAAAGCAATAAAATGTTCCGGAAAGAAGAATGCTTTGCTTTTATGTATAGGTAGTAAACAGGGTGTTCGGGAATGTATTTACGAGGCAAGCCACATGCATCAAGAATCAAATGAAAATTCATCAATTATAGTTTAACAGGAATAAAAGTCAGATTTAACATATTTGAGACTAGAAGGTTATACAGACCAGTCTTATATGTATGCTAATATATAACACAAGTTTTTTTTTGTTTTTTATTTGCATGTAACACATATGTTAAATTCAAATTTTGCATGCATGTGATACACAAATCCTTCCTGTTCACTTCATTGGAGAGTGGATGATTCCGTATAAAAAAGATTTTTCATACTTTATAAGACATTTTGGATCTCCTTACCCGACTTCTATCCTTAACCCGACCAATACCCTAAACCTAGCCTTAAACATAACCCTAAACCCTTAACCTTAAGATCAAACATGGAACAAGCATAGATGTCATCTAGAGGTATTTATAAAAGCTCACATCAAAAACAGTATAAAAGATTATTCTGTGTTAAAAGTTTTAAAAGAACACAGATGAGTCTCGTTCTAAAGAACACATTGCCATTTTACAACGTAAGTCAATGTCATGATATGATCAGTTATGATCAGTTATGATCAGTTATGTTATAACGAAAACAAAACACTGTCTGATTAAATGAACAATCACACCACATAAAAAGTCGCTTTAGGTAAAAGCGTCTGTTAAATGCCCAAATGTAATAATTGCATCACAATGTGTATGAATATTCTGTCATGTCATTGGGATCAACTCTCCCCCCCGGAAGAAGGTTTTGAATTTGTGTATGTATTACACACCAGTTGAAAGAGTAAATGTGTGTTCTTTAAACACAGACTGATGACACCGGTTGTTATAAGCTGCATTCTAAGCCTCTTTGAGATATTAAGTTTTAAAGTTTTGGCATTCAGTTGGACTAATTTTATAGATTTTTACAGAGCATTCATGTAAGATTTAATAAGAAAATGTAAGATTACAAAAATGGATTGCATATTGTCAAAATAACATCAAATACCTATTTACAGTGTTTTTACAGTTTTTTTGCCATTTTAACAGTTTTTCTACATTTACTGCAAATTTTAAAGATTGGGGTAAAATAAAATGAACCAAAGTTTAATTGTACTGTATTTTTTATTATAAATTGTACATGACACATGTAGATGCATTTAGAAAAGTCTTAAATGAACACAATGTAACATTATTTAATGTAAATGCATTGTGACAGAACATGTGACTAAATTTGAACAAATATGTCATGTAAGTCCAAGGCACCAGATTTTTTGAATGTCGATCCAAGTAAGGTTTTTTATGGGTGGTCGACCAGAATTATCCAACAAAAAGTACAAAGTAAACCCACTTTCCCTCCAGACATCACTCGCACAGAGGAAATAAATGAGTCAACAAATTAGTTTAATTTTCGGAAGGAACCTCCTGCCAACTTTGATGTTTTTCCCAACATCTGGACAAAATGTCCTAATTAGCAAGCGCCACACTTAAGGACAGACATACGGACACACTGTTGGAATAGGATTCTTGTTTGCCAAGACACTCAACTGGAATGCAGACATGTTTTACGGCTTTGAGCTTTATTTATGACTTCCCCTCAGTCGCCGTTCCCTGAGGTGGGATCACTTTTATCAAAAGGCTTGGCACTGGCATGCCACATAGACCCGGCGCATGGTGCGGATCATGCCAGAAAGCTGCCACACACCAGTATATCTCTCAGAGCAAACAGAAATGAAACGGGCTGTGTGGGAAGCCGGTGTCTCTCATCACAACAGGATGAGGCTGAACATCTGCCAGTCGGGCTCAAATCATGCTGAAAGAGACGGACGGTCGTGCATGCAGAGCTGCGTAAACACAGATCAACACTTCTGCTATTAGCATTGTCATGAAACAGATTCTTTTTTCAATGCAATCTTAATTTAAATAATTGAAAACTCTTACCTTGAGGTGTGTAGGGAATGAGAAGATGGTACTGAGTTGGATGGGAACGGTCCATACGTTACAGAAGATATGTCGTATAATGAAAAATAACTTGTTACTACTTTAGTATAACAATTAACAAATTAACATTACTTTCTCTCTCATGCCATATCTCAGATGTACTGTATATGACTTTTTATAATTGAACCCGATCAGATTATATTAAATACTATCATGAAATATCAGGCCCGTTATTTGTAAACTGTACATCTTTTCTGTCACTGGGATTGTTACCTTAAGGAGCCTTATTTATACATTTAAAGGAATACATTTAACATAGAGTTACAGAAACGAACACGTCCACATGGAACAACAATGTATATTTTAATGTATAGATTTAATGTAAATGTATGGAAAACAACCTTAGCTTTCCACTCCACCAACCAAAAAGGTACAGTTTTAAATAAATTTTTAAAGTAGTATCGTCCTAGCAGCTTGCAAAATACTCAGAAAACTTAAAATCCCAACAACAGCAAATAACATGCTCCCATTTAAAAAAAAAGTTATTTTTGAAGTATGACAACAACGGGTTAGCTTCACCTTTACCAGGTAAATGTGCAAACTCGATCCTTTAATCTGTTTTCGGTATTTATGTCCTGTATTTACTCTCTTGAAGATGAACTCATAAAGTAAAAGCGTGATAAAACAGGGATTTCATTTACACTTGGGAGACATTCTCATTTGAAGCCACTTCGAGTGCATTCATGCTGTAAATGTAATAGTTTGTTTGATCCTTTGAGTCGTCCTTTAAGCTGCTAACAAAACAACCCTAATAAGTGAACCACAGGATTTGTTCAAGCTTTTAGGTTACACCAATATTTCTACCTCATTGAGCTCAAGTACACCAACTACATTTAATGTTTGCATAACAGGTAAAACCTATGAAACCGTGTTGAGAGGCAAATTACATGTAACACTTGTTTTTCATTAACAAACTCGGCATTAGTCGAATGCCATATTTATTATATATGGCTTGGAGCTCAATGTCACGCATTTCCTTAAGTGACCCGAGCTCTGCACCAGAGTGGAAGCCCTGCCGATTGAGTATCTCTAATTCTGTAGGGTAGGAGTGGTTTTCACAATTAAATATATTGCTCCGTGAAAGCAACATCTGTAGTTTATGGTGTGATGAGTGCCAGAGCGTGTCAGGCAATCCCTCTCCCCGGCCTTCCCCCTCTGCCGCAGTGATATTTACTGTCTGCATTGCTGCTAGGATGGATAAAGCTGGCTTAACCTGTGGCCAATCCTGTTAACGCCTCCTACTTCTGAACATGCTGGATTCCTTGTTCCCCTTGAAGTAATTTGTAGCCCTCTGTCGATCATGCGTTGACTTTTGTTCTCTCTAACCCTCAGGTTCCTCTCCAACACGTCCTTCATCGGAATGACGGGTCCTGTCAGCGTTCAGCGGAACCTCTCACGTGCTCTTACTTCGCAGAGGGTCCACATTTGGAGCCTGCGGCGTGACGCTGTCGGTCAGCCCACGTGGGTGACGGTGGGCAGCTGGGAAGGGGGTAAGTTGGATGTGGAGGAGCAGGGATTGTGGCAGGGTTCGTCTCCTCGACACCGCACCGAGGGTCAAATGGGCAGGGAGGGCCGAAGATGGCGGGCGGGCTTTCCCGTGTCGGGGAGCCGTCTGCGTGTGGTAACGTTAGTGGAACATCCATTTGTGTTTACTCGAGAGGTAGATGAAGATGGGAACTGTCCCGCTGGACAGTATTGCCTGGATGCAGGCACCAACAGCTCAGAAATCCTGGACCACTTATATTCCGAGCGGGCACAAGGTAACAAAACCTTCTTCCTGCCGGATTACAGCAAATGCTGCTATGGATACTGTATCGACCTGCTGGAGAAGCTGGCAGAAGACATGAACTTTAAGTTTGACCTTTACATAGTAGGGGACGGGAAATATGGAGCAGTGAAGGGTGGACAGTGGACGGGGTTAGTTGGCGACCTCCTTAGCGGGGTGGCCGACATGGCCGTCACCAGTTTCAGCATTAACTCAGCTCGGAGCAAAGTGATAGACTTCACCAGTCCATTCTTTTCAACGAGTTTGGGAATACTGGTCCGCAGCAAAGACACGGCCGCACCCATCGGAGCTTTCATGTGGCCGCTGCATTGGTCCATGTGGATGGGCATCTTTGTGGCTCTACATATAACGGCACTCTTCCTCACCCTGTACGAATGGAAGAGTCCCTTCGGCATGACGCCTCACGGACGCAATCGTGTGAAGGTATTCTCGTACTCTTCAGCACTCAACCTTTGCTACGCTATCCTATTTGGCCGTACAGTCTCCAGTAAGACACCCAAGTGCTGGACTGGACGCTTTTTGATGAACCTGTGGGCTATATTTTGTTTGCTGGTTTTGTCAAGTTACACAGCAAACTTGGCAGCGGTCATGGTTGGGGAAAAGACCTTCGAGGAGCTCTCTGGAATACATGATGCCAAGGTGAGATCTTCGGAGAAGTTCGTTGTTGAAGATGATGTAACAATTATTTATTGTGTATTTTTCATCAAGTGTGTTGTAGAATCTGGACCAGAGATAACTAGGCCCGTTACAACATATATCTTATGGCTAATTTACATTTACATTTACATTTAGTCATTTAGCAGACGCTTTTATCCAAAGCGACTTACAATAGTAATTCAGTCTCATTTAAAAAAAGACCAAGTCGTGTAAAAACATGAAGCTATTGCGAATAATGATAATCCATGATTATCAGTACATTGTTAATTTTTCACATAATATCATAAATTATTACGCTGTTGTTTTATTGCTTGAAGAACCATAATTGTTACAAACCCTGTCTCTCTCTCTGACCCATTTTAATCATATTGTAAGTGTAATTCATTGGTACAGGAAATGCAAAATGGAAGATGATTTCGACTGATAGATTGGATTTTTGGATAATATTATAAATGTGAATTATTTCAGCCACAACATGTTGTGAAAAGTCTGATGTTGTGAAAAAATGCCACCACACTCAAACACCAACAAACACCAGCATTCTAAAGACGAGTCCACATGGATCAAACAAAGTCCTGGGGTTCCACATTGATCCAAACATTTTGTTTGTTGCCATTTATTGGATCAATGTGGATTAGCCTTTATATGTGAGACAACTCCATCTTCAAGAAACAGCCGAAGATGCATCTTCTTGTTCAATAACCATTATATTATAAATGATAAAAAAATGTAGTCAAAAGCATGAAAAGAAAACCAATTTGGGAAATTGGGGTGATGGTTGTGGTATAATACGACATACAATTTTCTGCAATTTAACTTTCCTAGCTTCTGTACTGTTCTTAAACTTACTCTTTAAAATTGGCACTGTTCCTCATTTAAGTCACTTTAGATAAAAGCATCTCCTCAATGATTTAATGTAAACCTTAATGTTTAGTATGTTAAAATCAAACACTTATTTTAGAGTACAGTGAGATGAATATAAATGATAAGCAGCAATTTTTTACAATGTTCATGTTCGTGTCTCACTCTTTAATCCAAACTCCTTCAGCTCCATCACCCATCTCAGGGATTCCGATTCGGCACTGTTCGGGAAAGCAGCGCGGAGGATTACATGAAAAAGAGTTTTCCTGAGATGCACGAGTACATGAAGACATTCAACGAGCCCACCACGCCTGAAGGTGTTGCCACTCTCAAGTAAGAGATCAATTCACCAAACACAAGAGACGAACAAGCAGATGGTAACAAGTGCCCATGCCCATGTTATACTGCCAATCGCTACAAGCACAGCATTAATTTAACACGTGATGCTTTCATTTCAGCAGTACATAAAGACAAAAAACTAATCTGAAACATATTGCTGCTAGGGACGTCCCGGCGGAGAGCGCTACAAGTGTCAATACTTTGCCAAATGAATTCGCTTTGTCATTAAAATGAGCTGTAGGCCGCAAGAATTGTCTCTCGCGATATGTTTTATTCTACATTTTTTAGATTCCCTCTGTGCTGCCCGCCAAGACGGGCTTTTGTTTTTCCTCCCAGCTGGGATGCCACAGTCTGTCAAACAAATACCAAAATTGTGAAGTGCCGTTTTTTTATTTGTTTATTTATTTGTTTATTTATTTATTTTCATATTTTCAGCCATACCAAAGAGCGAGAAAGAGAAAGGGGAAGACAGTCAAACATTCCGATGCATTGTTTATAAGTTTAATTAAGAAGTTTTTCCATATGAGCAAACTATGCAGACGCCGTCTAACCTCACATTACCTCAAGGCAGAGATGAATGAGAAAGAACATCAGAACTGGGAAGAACATGAGAGGCGCTGCATCTCATTTCCCTCAATAATTACTTCGTAAAGGTTTGATTCTGTCTGACAGAAGGTAAAATTAGCCTTGAAATCATACGGTGGGAAGTTAAAGCTCTTCTTCATATTTCTGGATGCATCATTTAAAATGTAATTGGGCGAAGAACTTAAAAGTCTTTCTCTTTCAAAAGAGTCAAATCTATGTGAACAAATCTGATTGGCTGAAAACATTTTAATCCTTTTTTTAATTTTGAGAAGAAGATCAGAGGTATCAGTGGCCACATGTACAAGAAACAGAAATGCGAATTCATTTTCTAGACACTTGACTTTCAAATGCGTGCTGTTGGCTTGCTGTTTTTGCCCTTGAGATGAGTTTTTATGCAGCTGTGTTTCCAGCCCAGATTTCAAGAGCCTCAGACTTCAAAAGTCAGATGAATGGAGCGCTGATGGTAAAACAGCAATAATCTTTTTGATTAAACACATTAGGATTAAACTGACTAAATATATGTGTGAATAAGCAACCATGACCTTCACTGCTCACTGCTTCATTTAAAGGGAGACTCGACCCAAAGAAAGACAATTCTGTCATGAATTACTCATCCTCAAGTTTTTACAAACCTTTCTAAAGGAATTTGTTGAGTTAAACACGAAGAGAGATATTTTGAAGAATATCAGCAACAGGGATTTTTAGTGCACTGGCTACCCCAGCAGAATTTTTTTTTGTCAATGGTGCATCAGATTTTCTCCTAAATAACTTTTTTGTAGAAAGAAAAACCTTCACGAACCTTCATTTCATTTCAACCCTTTAAAATTCATTTGCAGGAAACATTCAAAAATATATATTTTTTAAATAATTACTGATTTTTTATTATATAAATATTATTTAAATATTTTTACATTATAGAGAAATTAACTGTTGAATTTTAAAACAATTATATTAATATATAATATTGAATTTAATGTTTATTCATTTCGTTATTATTAGATAAAGTTAATATAAATGGTTATTTTGTGAAATTAACTAAGCCACATGAATCATTTTTTACAGTGTTATCTTACTGATAAATGAGTTTTGTGTAAATAAACACCTATGTGCCGGTAATCTCTTAAAAGTGCTGATTTAAGGGTCTAATCGGTGTGCATCTGGTTTACTGTAACTGTAGATTTATAGCAACCGCTACAGTTTCCAGACGTTGACCTCCGATGATTGATGGCTGCCCTCCATTTGCACCAGAATGAGTTATAAAAATCATACGGTGCATGTTTAATAAGAGTGTGGTGTGTTTGTTTGTGTAGATTTGTAGCCCCTCCTCTTTTTCTGTTGTGAAGGACAGATCCGCCTCAGCTTGATGCGTTTATCATGGACAAAGCCCTGTTGGACTATGAGGTGTCGATCGATGCTGACTGCAAGCTGCTAACGGTCGGTAAACCCTTCGCTATTGAAGGTAAGACATACGTACCACTTCTTGTGGTTAGTCACATGACATTTACAATAGTTCACCCAAAAATATAACTTGTGTCATCATTTTTCCACCATCATGTATGACTTTCTTCTGTTGAACTAATAAAAAGATATTTGGAAGAATGATGGTGTCCGAACAAGTATCTATTTACTTCTATTGTGTGTAAGCAAAACCAACGCAACTGAATGGGTGTCTACATTTTTCCAAATATCTTCTTCTACGTTCTGCACAGATTTGACAAGAGTAAATGGCAGAATACTTATGTCATGACACATTGAATATCAGCAAATCTGTTTCTTATTCTGATCGGGCTTGAGTGACTTAAAGAAAGCCACAATAGCTCTCAAAGTATCCAAACTATATTTAGAGTAAATCCACAGTTGACAAGCACAGAAACAGTGAGAACTCACGCTGGCCTTGCTGAGATCTCTCCTGCTGTCATGCATTTTAACAGTGGAATCCAATTTAAATGCAAGCCTGGCCTGTTTTCCCGAGCCGACAGATCTTTCCTGAAGGCAACAGGGAAAAGTTTGCCGGAGGAAAGAGCAGTTCAACAAAACTGGATGAGAAATATTTTCGCTACAGACTGTGATTTCCAGACGTCACCCTCAGTTGAACTTCAGGGCTAATTGAGCTCACGGCCTGCTATTGTCTGTGTTTATAACCATATATCTGTTGTGTCATTTCTCATGTCCATTCATTCCCTCTCAGCATGTTGTGTTACTCAGTGTCATGACACGTGTCAGGACTGGACAGTATTCTGCATGTTTATATGGATTAATAAGCTCTTATGAATGTGCGGTAATGGAGCAGACTGGTCTTCTTCTTCAATTATACACAGACTACAAAATTACTTTTCAATATCAAGCTGCTTCACACTCTCAAAAGTACTGGGTCATTATCAACCCAGTTTTGGGTCAAAAAAGGGATGTACCCAACTGCTGGGTTATAAATGAACACATGCTGGGGTCTGTCTATCTGAAACACCACCCAATGATGGGTTGATTGCAGCTTTTATGAAGGCAGAAAAATAGTAAGGATTTTGAGATGTTTAAAGATGTTTTGAATATATTTGCATCAGTTACATATACAAAGTTGAACACAAAAAGAGATATTTTGAAAAATGAAGGAAATGATAAAATTATGGTAGGGTATTTTTTTACCATTGTAGTCAACGGAGCCGTTTGGTTACCGACATTTACTAAATATCTTGTCTGTGTAAAAGACATTTCTTCAGGTTTAGAACAGCTAGAGAGAGAGTAATTAATGACAGAATTTTCCTTTTTTGTTGAACTACACTTTCAGTGAATGGAGTTCTTTTAAATATTTTATCAGCTGAGTGCAGTTTAAAGAAATAGAGATAATTATTTCCCTAAAGTTAAAGAATAAAAATACTGAGAACTGATACCAACCTGTTCAATGGCTAAGCATGAGAAGGTAATGTTGAATATGAAATAAAGATAAACAAAGTCACATCACATGAGGTGGGCAATTCATCCACAACAAAAACATCTAATGTAAGATGTTATACTGCTTTTGTCTATACTACATTCCCAATGCTTTAATAATTGCAATTGATGTTATCTTTTGAACAACATGTGATCCTGTTAATTTTACCATGGAAATCACCATGGGATTCCAAATTGTTATAAAATATGTTCCACATTTAATCGCATGTTTGCACATTTGATCAATAGTAAAAATGTGTAATTCAGGATTTTTACAGCAAGATAAATTGTAACATAAATATTGAATACAACTCATTAAAGAGTAGAAATGGGCTGATCGTTTCAATAATTCTTGACAGAATAAAAAGACACATTATGATGTGAAATTAATAGACTCTTAAATCTGAAAGAACTTCTGTTTGAAATGTAAACGTGTGTCATGGACCATGTTAATGCATTTGCAGAAAAGGTCAGATTTCCTTATTCACTGGAGCACGCAATGCTTTTTAAACATTCTCAAATCCCAACAGGATAATATGGATCATCAGGCTTTGCTCCTGGAGTTAAATCCTGAGTGTTGACCTTATTAAACTAACACAGAGGCAAAGTATATACAGCAACAACAATAATTAAAAATGCTCTAATTGTAATTCTGGTGATATAATTCATCACAAAAACATATTAAAAAATAAAGATATGTTATGTTAGATCTGTTATGTATGTATGCCATATTGTATCAATGTACGGACAAGCATCTGCAGAAAATATTTGTGTGTGTGTGTGTGTGTGTGTGTGTGTGTGTGTGTGTGTGTGTGTGTGTGTGTGTGTGTGTGTGTGTGTGTGTGTGTGTGTGTGTGTGTGTGTGTGTGTGTGTGTGTGTGTGTGTGTGTTCCTGTTGCTGTTGGCATTGATGAAATGTGTAGATGTCAGTATTTGAATACAAGTGATTTGTCAGTGGGTTGGGGGCCAGCGGGGGCTGTTGAGTGACAGATTTACTGCAGAGATCTTCAGGAAAAACAGCCCACTGATGGCTCTTATTATTATGTTTGCTTATTATATTTATACTCTTTATTTCATATTTTTCTAAATTCCAGACTGTCAATAATTTTGAATTTCAAGGCTTGACCTTCAGCTGGATGGATGAACTAATTCAGTAATTGTGGATTCAGACCTGTCGTCTTCCTCCTGTCCATGTTCATTATTTCATGCCTGTCATCCAATATCCAATGTCAGTTTATCCCTCACATGTGTGTTGACTCAAAATGTTTCATGACTATGCTTATTAATGATAGTTATTTTAAGCCCCGCCCACATCATAACTCACCTGTCAGGTGAACCAGAAAGACACGCCCCCTCTTTCACTGCATCAGCTCTCAGATTTTTATGCATGTTTCTGGCATCAGTTTGTACTTAAGACAGGTGGATATTTTCCCTATGGTCTTATGTGATATTTTATATTTTTAAATCTAATCTGCATGACATCAAAGAGAAGAAACGAAAAGCGAGATCAGCAAAAAGATTTAAAGAAATGTGCAGGTCCAAAAGTTGAGGTGTAGAGAACAGTATAAACTTTATGTTCTGTAGCACAGTGTTCTAATTGGAAAGGTATCTGATTGAATGTTAAATCAATGTTATGAATAACCAATATAAGTTAAACAACAGGAACATTTTTCTGATATCTGGGGCTCCATTACAACCCAAAAATGGGTCACAAGTCTAATAGGGCAGTGGACAGCTCTAAAAAATGAGTGAAATTATTTTCGTTGTTTTGTTTTGTTTTGTTTTGTTTTGTTTTGTTTTGTTTTGTTTTGTTTTGTTTTGTTTTGTTTTGTTTTGTTTTGTTTTGTTTTATGTTTTGTTTTGTTTTGTTTTATGTTTTATGTTTTGTTTTGTTTTGTTTTGTTTTGTTTTGTTTTGTTTTGTTTTGTTTTGTTTTGTTTTGTTTTGTTTTGTTTTGTTTTGTTTTGTTTTATGTTTTGTGTTTTGCGGTTTGTATTTTAAGTTTTTTTCTTCAGCGGAACACAAAAAAGATATTTTGAAGAATGACGGTAACCAAACAGAAATGGTTCCCATTATCTTCTACTCTATGAAAACAAAACCAATGCAAGTGAAAGATTGCCAGTAACCAACATTCTTCAAAATACCTTCTTTTGTGTTCTGCTTAAGACAGTCATTCAAGTATTCATTTAATTAACTTAACATTTTGTTGGAGCTCTGCTGTCTGTGGTAATAAAGACATTTTAGATCAAGTCCAATGTTAAATTTGGGTTGCCATTTAAAAACATCTGAGATCCACTGATTGCAGAACAGCATGTTTCATGCGCCATTTATTGACTTGACTTGTATTGTTATATCATGAAAAATGAGGACATTTCCTTGTGGTCATGCAATTCTTTCATATGTCCTGCCATTACTTCAGCTCGTTGGCCACATAATGATGCTGATCTATAGGACACAAAACACTGTTTTTAGACTCAGTTTTTTGGGATGGATTTATGATATCTAATGAAGCATTTTAGCTGTTTGTGTTTTGTCATGGTTCTGTTTTTTTATTCTGATGTATTTCTGTCCTCAGGTTATGGGATCGGACTGCCTCAAAACTCCCCACTCACCTCAAATATATCAGAGTTCGTAAGCCGCTACAAATCTGACGGCTACATGGACATGCTGCACGATAAATGGTACAAAGTGGTGCCGTGCGGGAAGAGAGTTTTCGCTGTTACAGAGGTGAGCAGGATTTATATTGTAAAGTAAATTACAGCAAGGATTTAAAGAGAGATTTTTTACTTTCATCATTTTTTAAATGTAATTTAAGCAAATTAGAATCATGTTATGCATGCACGGTTCATGTTGTCACATATCTTGTACATGCACAGCGTTTACGAATGCATTTCATGAAAAACAAATATACAAATATAATCAAATATAGTTACAAACATGTAGTTTTACTTATTAACTTATTAGTTATTTACTTTTTTAATTTGTTGTACTTGGACATACATTTTTTGTCAGTAGCTCACCATTATGTCCTCTTATACCTGAATGACATTGTTGGTAAGCATACATCAATGGCCCACATTGACCTCCATTATATAGATACAAAACCACTTATCTTAAATATCTTATTTTGTAAATTCTTTCACCAGATTATATTTAAGCGTCACCTGTCAGTATTACATATACATCGCACTTGTGTGTGTATCATTAAGCATTAGTTAAAACCATATGAAAAATGCAAAACCCCCACAAGGATTATTTGCACTAAAATAATATCTATAAAATCTATGTCCCACATGCAATTGCTAATTATTGCCCTTCATTATGGCGGCGCACATCCTCTAATCTCCAGACTGACTAAATGACGTTACTGTGATCGGTTACTAAATGTTTTATCAAATTAAGGAAAGCTCTCGAGGCGGAGCGTACGATGCCTTCATGTGTCTTATTAATAAAATAACAGCGATGAAACTATCCTGTCATTCTGCGTAAGTGGGAGTCAATAGAGATCTCAGATGTTGATCACAGTCTCCACAGTCTCTTTGAGTCTGTCAGGCTGATGTGAGTGCGGTTTGCATCGATTCTTTGAACATATTGATCTGAATCAGTACCTAGACTAACTGATCTCATATCATTATCTCTGGTGCTGTCAGAGGTGTGCTGGATCTGAAAAATCCCTTCAGAAGATCCCAAAGTAAATGACGCTTTTGGAGTGTGCTGACAGCTGCGTGACGCTTCTTGACATCCCTCTGAGAAATGAAAGGTTTTTGAGGCCAAACTCTTGCCTTTCTCTCCCAAAACACATTTCGCAGAGCCAGGAACGCTTTAAACTCGCAGCAGGGCATGTTTTCCTGTCTTTTCTTAATTTCAAGGGGGAAATTACCATCGCCTGGGCAGAAAAGATTATTCCTCATTTCCATTTCAAATCTTGGTGCTCGTGTGGCATCAGGAGGATGAGAACATGAGGACGGTGTATTGTGGGACGCAAAAAGCCATTAGTGGAAATACACGGCCAACATGTAAACACATCGTCTCAAATGTTAAAGCCAAAGAGTTATTTTGAAGAATGCCAGGTCTGGGGTTTGAAGTGCATGCATGTGAAGCTGTGAAATACACAATGAATCTGTTTTGTTTGTTGGTTTTGAGAACACAGGCTGTGTGAAGGAGAATGTGCTTGCAGATCAAAACCATTCCTCTGCTTTCTTACTTATTCATGCCCTACAGTCAAAATACAAAGATGAACAATTTTAAATGGGCTCGTTCATAGAATTTCTTACCAAGAGAGTCACTTCTGTGGTTGAAAACATAAACAGTCCAGTTTATTAAAGGTTAATATCACATTAAAGTGTGTAATCTCTGTGCCTTCATGACACACAGAGATGAACAGAATAAATATTATATTTTGGAAAAGGTCTCCCCAACTCTCCAATGTCCTGTGGTCTAAGATAACAATATCGATCTTCTTGATCCATGTATTTATGTACAGTTTTAGGGATAAACAATATGAATACCAATGAAAATTATTCATTATAGTCATCGTTAACTCTCCCGCTTGTTATTTCAAACAAGTGTGACTTTCCTCTTCTGCAGAACACAACAGAAGATATTCTGAAAAATTTGAAGTGGCATCCATGCATTTCTAATTTATAAATTATCATACCAGTTATCAACATTCTTCAAAGTATGTTCTGCTGAATAAAGACGTACAGGTGTTAAACATCTAATGACAACATTTTCATTTTGGGGTTATTTTTTGGGCTATTGCTTCAAGCTTTCATTTTGTATGTTTTATTTAGGAGGTTTTGTGCATGTTAGTGTTAAGTTATGTGTTATTTTAAAAGTTTGCTTTTGATTCATGCGGTGTGCAAAAAAAGAAATTTTATATTAAGTTATATATAAAATTAAAAAAACTTAGGATTTCACTGCTAAAATATGATTTAATTTGATTGTTGTGTTTCAATAGTGTTTAGTTATTAAACTGACAGTAATTTGTGTCCTCGTTTATTTCCTTCAAGTCATTTAAAACTCAAATGCTAGTAAACACAAAATAAGATGTTTTAAGAAGTGATGTAAGAAGATGTTATTTGCTTATCAACATCTTTTAAAATATCTTCTTTGTGTTTGCTTTAGAAGATAACCATACAGGTTTGACGTGGCAAGGCAGGAGTAAGTAATGAAAGAATGTTCATGAACACCTTTAAAACTCCATTTCTAGTGTTTCATTCCTGGCAGCTTTCCTGTCTAAACTGAAATATTAAGACTTTATCTCCATCAAAGGCATTCAAGATGATGGTTCTGTGAGTATCTTCTGAGAAATGTGAGTGGACAGAATGATACTGCCCTCTTGTGTGAATGTGTCTGCAGAAAAGATTTGTATAAAACCACAAGAACACAAAGTCAACCTGAAGTGTTACATCATAAGGACACACAAACAGAAGTGTTCTGAAAGCCTTTTCTGGACATTAACTTACAGATGGTTTATGTCTCGGCGTCCTTGCATTTTAAACTGAGTTAGCAGAAGACTAAATTTTGACTATATTGCTTTAACGACTCACTATATGCCTCTCACTGGAATTTCCCCCTGTGGAAAGAATGACTGATTTGATAATTACAGTTAATACGGCTCATAATGTAATAGAATGAACCATAATCACACTTATATATCATGTGTGTGTGTGTTCAGACGTTACAGATGGGGATTCGTCACTTCTCAGGGTTGTTTGTTTTGCTGTGTGTGGGTGTAACCGGAGCCTTACTCACCCTGGCAGGAGAACATGCCTTCTATCGCCTGGTTCTGCCTCACATCCGCCGCAGACAGAAGTTTAAATACTGGCTCCACACCAGTCAGGTGAGAGAAACTGAGCTCTGCTGCAATGATGCCATTTAAAGAGAATTCTGTCATAAATGACTCAACCTCACGTTGTCCCAAAATTTGGAGATATTTGGAAGAATGTTAGCAACTTTGATTTCTGGGCATTGTTGACTGCCATTGACCATAGTATTGTGCGACGGTGTCACATTAACGGTTAATGGTTCATTCATCATTTGACCAGAATTTTTTCACTCTAAATCTGTTTTGAAAGTTTGCAAATAGACAAAAGTAGTTTCCAAAGTGATGTTTAGTGGACATATTTGCCTGCAAATAGATACATGAGGAATAAATAAAATGTCAGAAATCTCATCATCAAAACAGCATATTAATGTCAATACTATAGTTTTGTCGAGAAAAGGGAAACCATGAAGCAACTTTTTTACATCCTACATAATTAGACATTAACCAAACGTATTTCGAAATTACAGTATTTAATCATTAAACGTTACTTTTAAGAAAAGTTTGTAAAAGGACAGTGATGTTATGCATCTTTTAATTGAAAACAACCTGTTATGATAATGATCAGTGTTGTTATTTAAACAGTACAAGAGATGTAAAGATAAATGTGTGTTTTGAAAAAAAGTTAAAAAAGATAAAGACATAATAAGAACGTCATATCAGTTAGAATATGTAAACCCATAATCAGTATCAGCTAATAAAATATATATTTTAAAAGCATCTAGTAAGGCCAGATATGTACAGCCACTTGAAAGAAGACAGGAAAATACTTTTGTGTTCTGTATAGATTAAATGTTTCGAAACATCACCAATTTGATTAGATGAATAATAACAATAAAGTTAAGAAAAAAATTATATCCTTTAAATGAAATATTATTATATTATTTATGTTAATTATAATGCATATAATAACTGAACTATTGGTGTTTGAATCAATACCGAAAACATAACTCTGTATACTGGGCTAGAGTTATTGGTGAAGAAATTTAGTATTAGTGCATCTTTAACGCATTAATAAATATTCAATCTCCTGGATTTGCAAGACTTTGTAGTTATTCTCCTAAGCTATGTCTGTAAATTAAAGTTTACCGTGTAAATAACTAAAAATTTAAACAGAAAACGCTTTGTGTGAATAAGTCATGTCGATATCTCAGGGTCTCTAAAGCTACTTTCTCTATGGGAGATTGAGTAATTGATAAATAAATGACATTTCAGAGATGGCAAAGACATAACGATGATGTCTCATTTCTCTCTCACTGAGATAACTTCATTTTGTCACACAGAAAATCCACAGGGCCCTGAACATGACATACGAGGATGTGAAGCGGCAGCGAGCGAACTCTGAGAAAAGGTTTCCACTTTGTTCCGTTCATCTATTTTTCATTTTAACAGCCGGCTTGTGCTTATCACAGCATCTGTCCTCTTTTAACATGTGCAAACGTATAACGAAACGCTGTTATCATACCCATTTTATTACCACATGCTAAGACTCTTGTAATAATGCCCATTAACCCAATCTCTTTTCTTGGCTCTCATCTTCATAGTTGCAACATCCAGAAAGCTCAACCCCATCCACCGCCTCCACCTGCTCCTGGATCCTTTGCCAGGTGGAACAATGAGAGCGCCAGGGCGCCACAGGACCCCAAGGACAACAAGAGAGTCCATTTCAACCTGGAAACCCTCAACACAAGATGTCTCCTACCCCGGGTCATGGCCGAGGGGGCTCAGGGCAGCTCCACCTCCACGCTCGGCTCTGGGACGGCAAGTTTACTGAGGAGGGTGTGTGAAAACGGAGGACCCGTGTCTCAGAGGACGGCTCCTTCAGCAGGTTCCTCGAGCCCTGCCAGAGAGGGAGAGCTGGAGGAGCTTCAGGTGAAGATCGAGGAGATCCGCGGCCATTTAAAAGCTGCTTTGGCCCGGAGGGCAGAGCTTCAGACTGCACTGGCTAAAGAGCGGGCAGCTGCCACTGCTGTACCAGAGACCGCAGCGGCTCCACCTACAGTTACAGCCACTATCTGCCCTGCCCTCACCAAAGAGCCAGCAGATCTGAAAAGGTGATGCTTATAACATCTGGAATAAATCTGAATAATTCCATTCGAGGAGGTTTTTCTATTCGTCCCCTCGGCGAGACTTTCAAATCTAAAAACGATTAAATTCGAAATCCAATGTTGTTACTTGGGATAGTTTTGCTAATGGACATGGTAAAAGAGTCAAATGTGGCTCATTTTCTAAAGCATCATCCCTGAAGAACCCGGAGAGGCCTGTTTGGGAAGTCTTGCATCATTGAGATGTTTGAGGATAGACTTGAATGCACCAGCAAGTCTCATGCTTTCCTGCCAGGTACGAGAGCTTATTTCATTGATCTACATCCAGGATCATTCCCTAGGCCCGGCCGACAGACTTCTTATTATCCCGTTGGTTCTGGAACTAAACCCGAATCGACAGCCTGGTGCACCAGATGTCTCACTCTGGAGACAAAACATTGAGTTTGCTGCTATGGCAATGATTTTATAGCTCAGTGGTGATCTGAAAATTGCTATTGTTATTTGACTTTTTTTCTGTGTAAGGTCTGACATATTGTACGAATGGCCTGGTTGCCTGTTTCAATTACGTTCTATGTTAAAGAAATAAACCTGATCTTGTTATACATTTGATATCGTGCTTGTTGAAGCTCAAAGAGCTGGATTTGCGGTTAAACTGACAGTTCTCCCAAACGCGAAAAATGCTGTCATTTATTCAACTTGTCTTTTTATCCGTCAAATTTTGTGCAGATCTCAAAAATGCATATTTTGAATTGTTTTGATAACTGGCACCCATTCACTTGCATTGTTACTGCCATTGGTATCAAACATTCTATAAAATATCTTCTCATTCTGTAAAACAAAGTCATACAGTATGAAACGACAGAAGGGTGAATAAATGATGACAAAATTTTCCTTTTTGGTTGAACTATTACTTTTACCCGTGGAAGATTGGACTTTTCAACCAATGTGAGACTCATAACTCATAAATGACTCAAATTAAGAGAAATATTGGAAGAAAATATTAGCTGGATATGTTCTGTAAGACTGATTTTGAATGATGATCTTGTGTCTTTTTATTATTTATATGGCATTGGCACATACATTATATACAGATTTGAACACCAATGATACTCTACGTTTTGGGAGACGATTTGTCCTAAAAAAAGAAATCTTGATGAAAGTTTACTACATCTGTCATTAATTCCTGAGAAATTTTGCATGGAATTTTGGCAAACGGGACCCTGCCTGTGGAAACCCATCTTAAGTTTTTTGTGATTTACTGTTTTTAAGACAAAGACTGAAATCCATGTTCAGGAAGCCAATTTTTGGTATTTAATATGCAAATTAAATAAACATGGTATGAAAACAATTATTCATTTCAGAATTTATCATATTAAAATTAAACTTTAAATGCAAAAATATTATATAATCTCTCACTTACAGCAATAAACACACAATTCATATTTTTATCACTGACTATTCTTATGCTTCTAATCTCAAGACCTGGATTTCACATACAGGGTCGCATATACAAAACTTCTCGGGTAAAATTTTCAAGTAAATCGATAGATATATTTGTTCCTTTATTGTGATAAATATCTATTTTATCATATCAGTTTCCAGTTTCATGTACACTTTATATAAGTAACATAAAATAAGCACAAACCATAGACCTTAAACTGAAATTAGCGGTTTCTTTATGCATTTATCTTTAAACATTACAGTTAAATATGATCACAGAACTAAAGATCTTTATCAGCGTCTGTCTAGACAAATAACAAATCTAAACTCTACAATCATCCGCTTCTCACAATGGCAAATAGGCACAAAAAATTATTAAGAAGAACTGATCATAAAACCATAGAAATTAATCACTTCTGCAGACTTGAAATCCTTTATGGATATGCCTCAAAATATTGCACAATTAAAAAAAAAACTTGACATATTGTTGCATAGCCATTTATTCGAACGCCCCTACCATAACATCCCCCAGTCGTGTATTAAAGAGAATATGCACGACAACAAGCACTCTTTGTTTTCTTGGTTAAAAAGTCAAGTCTTACCACATGAACCTCCACAAATCTGTTCTATGATTGGCCAACCACAAATCTCCCATATAACACAGATTTTGACACTTTAAGTGGAAGTCTCGATGCAAAAGCTGAATATGAAAATATGGATCGGACTCATGGATCGGTGACCTTGATGTGCTGCAATGTTTCAATATTGAATCATAGCATCCATTCCACAAATATAGTCCGACCTTCCCATCGCTTACATCCAAACCTGAATCTGACTCCTGACATCCATAAACAACTCATGGCTCTGACTCTTTACTGGCTTTGATGCTTCTAGTAAGGCTTTCGGCCCAGGAGTACTTTAGAGGGACATACTGGGTTAATATTCAGTTTCAGACGCGTAAGGCAATTATCTTCAAACAGCCTCTTTTTCTTTCCCAGCTTGACCTGAATTGAAAAGCAAAGAATTTGTGCAAAGATGTCACGTCTGTCAGAACTAACAGAGACTCGGTTCTCGGTGATGAGGATTAGAAACGACTACATGACTTTTTCTTCAATTAGGAAAGTGTGGGAGGAGGTTCAGGGCGTATTTGTTTAATCCGTTTCTCTGGCATCCGGGCATTAATGTCAGAGCATCAATAGGTAGTCTTACAGTCAAACCCAACACATGAAAACACAACATCTGAAACCAAAAGCATGATCTAAAATTCATAATTTGGTGGTTTACTGTAGTGTCAAAGACACATTTGAAAGAACGGAAGTAGGCAGCGTTGAGGGAGTGAGTAATGAAATAAAGCCAAAACGATCCTGATGTGAATTGAGCTCCTGTGTGCACCTGACACCTGTATGTGAGAGCCATTAGAAGTACCTTTTATGAGCGATACATCACATTTGTTAGCTGAATACTTCCTGTATTAAAAAAACAATTGAAGTTTTTACAACCAAAAAAAAAAACGATCACATCCTCACGTCATCATTTTCAATTCAATGCCATTGACTCTAGAGAGTGACTCTACGACAGAAGTCTGCATCCACGCGCTTGCGTTGGAGGTTTCGCGGATGTTGTTATATAAAGCTCCATCACAACTTCTCCTCTCGATGCTTTTTGGTTAATTTACAGAGGGGTTCGGTGACTGTGGAGCAAACGGCATGGACTCATTGGTTCTGAATGCGAGCGATTGATGTGTGTCTCAGGCTGGGGCTGAATGGGGGTCTGTCGGGCTTTTACTTTCCGATTTGTCGCCACAGTCCGCGGCGCTCTGGCACAAATCTGCTGCTTTGCAGTCTGTAAGTGAGGTCACTGAGGAAGATTCAGTGTCTGTTTTGGTCTCTATCTGCCCTCCTCCACCACCAGAGGACCCCAGACCCTTAGCACAAACCTTAATATCTACTTCAGGAGGGCCGACCGGACTAATTTCACCCTCCTGGTATTCCTGCACTGTGCTTGAGGTTTGCAGCTCTGTCACAGCCGCTGTTGGTTCCTGGATCCCTCCGGGTTCCAAAAGTGAGCTGCTCAGGTGGGAAACCGACAGGACGTCCGAGCCGATGGCTATCTCGGCCATCCACTCGAGGTCACTGATGGAGCTTGATGGGTCGACGGATGGACCGGGGTTTATCAAACCGTTGTGGATCTCGGCCTGAGGCTGGTCCTGAGCGGGTCGGCGGTCCTGGCTGTTAGCGTTGGCGGCCTGTCCAGCGGGTGCGGCATTGCTAGTATTGTTGTTGAGATTGTCCTGCAGGGCTGTTTGGTTGCCCTGACCCACCTGCTGGTTCTGAAGGAGCATCTCCTGGATGCGGATCTGCTGGAGAATGGCTGGCAGCTCGTAATGGTGGAAGAAATAGATCATGGAATGCTGCAGAAGAAAAAAGTTATGAATTACATATTTTATTAATTCATTGTAATTATAGTTAATGTATTTTATTCTATATTTACTGTATAAAATAACACAATAAATATACCAAATAAAATACATTATTAAAAGGGCAAAATAATGAATCTTTATATTTCATTTTTTTTAAGGACTAGACAGTTTTACATTTATTAAAATACAGATTTATTTTGCAGAATTATGACTGCAATTATTAGGATAGATGTTAAATGTCTAAACATTAATATAATTCTTAAGCAGTTGTTGAATAATATTGATTTACGTAATACCTGAATGAAGAGCCAGGACGTGACGAGAGCCAGACTGCTGTACTGGCCATTAAACCGATAATGATACGCATAGAAGGCAAAATGATAGAGATAAAAGAATCTGAAAAACATCAAGAACATTTTTAGCAGGATCCTTTTTTAAAAAGTGAAGGACGGTTTAGAACCACATTATATCTAAAAGCCCTCATAAAAAACATTAGAAACCCACCTGAGCCAATGGCGTTTGCTAGTGTTGGTATGGCAGCAGATGGCATCATACTGATCAGCCAACCAAACAATAAGAATGATATAGAAGGCGGTGGTTGTGTCATTGAAGAACTCCGACATGATGGCTTCCATCCCTGCAAACAAGTTTTTTTTTTACAATCAAACAAGTGAATCAAATATTTTAGAACAGGGATATTGTGAGCTTGACTTCAGCTACCCACCCACAAGAGCCAGGATAACAGTGAGGAGAGGAGCAGCAGGGAAGGCAATGGTCATATTCATCTCCAACATCTGCAGAAGATCAACTGAAAACAGAAATGAAAGAGACAATGGAAAGAGGTATTGGACACATTTAGTTTCCTATACTGTTCAGTCATGGCAGAGGTGAATGAAAGACGCAGATGGAAACTCACCTATGAAGACAAAAATCTGGTGATGCGAGTATCGCAGCAGCATCGATACAGAGAGAGTCTGAAAAAGATGTAGGAAGAATTTTGCAAACAATTTTATAAAATTTGGGTTTGAGGTCTGAAATTTGGAATCTTCAATCAAGTACTCACAAATATAACCATGATAACAAAGGCTGCCAGGTAGGATGTGCGAGCCATCCACATACTAACAAACCGATAGTGTTCTCCAGATACTACATTCCTCAGAAAGCCTGAAGAAAAACAAATCAAGCTCAACATTAAACATTTTTTTAACACATTACTGTTTGTATCAATAAAACAGCGTTCTTAACAGAACCGCTGGTTTTACCTTTGTTTTCTTCATTCTCTGCTAAAGCTTTCACACTGGACATCAGGATATCATCATAACCCAAGCATTCATCCAAGAGAAAACGACTGAATCCATCTCCAAAGCACTGATCTTTCATAGGATCTACACAAACCACAGGCAGTTCTTGAGGGTAGAATACAGCAGTACTAAGATTATAATAAACTTAATAAACCATTTTAGTGATGGAAGTTCCCTTAAAGAAAATAAAGTTCACCCTGCTTCTCTCCTAATGTAAATATATTAGAAAGCACACGTAGGAACTGATGACGTTCACAAAAGGTTCGTACAGAGGATAAGTTGTACTGACCCCCTTTATTTGTGTTAGTTTGTACTATGATCTGTGAGATCCTGTTCGAGCATTTTAAGCATTGCAAAGATAAGGTGAGTCAGTAGACAAAAACAGTCAAACACGCTGGGTAAATGATGAGAAAATAATTACAACTGTCCTTTATGATGCGTATGAAAAACAGATTTAATGTATATAAGCATCGTGTGGTGTTAGATGTTTTTTCAGTGATCTGTGAAATGCTTGGAGTACAACACTTACCCAGGGTCACCACCATGACCGGGATGTTAAGTCGCTGGCGTGTGGCCTGAGACAGCCGCAGGAAACCGTACTCCAGAGAATATTCCACAATATACTCTTCCTGTGGCCAGACTTCAAAAACACAAACACACAATAAACAAGGTGACAACGTTTCAATAAAGAACAGGCAGTTTCAAACCATAATCTAAAAATCTATTACATCAATGGAACATTGAGTCATATTAAGCAATGCTTTCACCTGCACTTCCACATGGAAGTGTTTGAAATACGATTTACTTTAGTTTTTGTAACAGTATGTGAGGATCTGTCTCACCTAATCTCATCAAAGACCGATTTAGACAAAAACAAATCTTTATATTCAATACCAAAATGTCTTTCAATATAGTGTTGATTTTTGTCTTTGTTTATTTCAACATGACAGCAGAGAGATAGACAGAAAGTTATAGGTTGAGAGAGAGGAGAAGAGCACCCAGGAAAGGATCATTCCTGTTGGGAAACTTTATGAAGTTCTCTTTGCTTCTTGACACGACAAGCACAAAGCAAATAGAAAACCTTTGTGCATCAAAAAATCAATATGAAATCCTGTCGTCCTGCGTGAAAAAGCACAGAAATCTTTACAATGTGCTTTGGTCATCAGGCATAAAGCCACAAGAAGGCACAGCAGAACTCCGGAAGACAATACAGCACTTCATCTACACCAAGACTCTTGTTCCTGTATGGAGAAGGGAGGAGTAAGCACTTGCCTGAACTGTCTGATCCTGAGAATTTTAAGTAGCTGACACGGCCTTTGTGATAGGGAAGGTAAAAATATGTAACAGAAAAAAGACTGGGAAAATGTAAAGGGCCACGCTGAATGGAGGGAAGAGAGGAGGTGGAGGAAGCAGGTGGGCAGATAGCCACGCAGTTTGAGATGTTTACCTGCTCGAGTTAGCATCTCAATCTCGGAGACAGACTCCCTCAGCGGCTGCATACCTTTAGGGGGGGCCTGGCTGAAGGACAGGTCCTGCGATTCATTCAAGCTGGAGGCAGGAACACCGCCGCTCATCGATGGATTCAAACGCGGCTCTATGTCCAGCTCAAACTGCATCGGTCATAAAAAAAGAATGAAAAAGAGTTCTTTAATGAAAACTTTATCAAACCTGTTTTGTGAAAAATATTTCTCATCTTTAGTTTTCACACCCTGCGTGTGAAACTGACCCGTACTGAGCTGTTGTCAAACATGTCTATAGTCATCTCCTCCTCCTCCTCAGCATCTGTCTGAAGCACCGGCTGAATGCCCTCAATTCCGTCATCCTCCGATTCCTTCACCAGACCCTGAATTCCCTCCGTCTCATAGAACTGCAAGAATATGGGCGCACGGCTGGAGTTGCGCTGGATCTCCACACGCAGGATGCCATCTCTGGGCCATTTCTCCCGCACATGCTCCAGGCAGTTTATAGGTGAGCGTGAGAAAGCGATGTGGATGTAGGCCAGGATGAAAAGCATAAACAACGCCTGCCAAATACACAACATGATAGTGTTATGATGAGTACGAATATAAATGTGCAAAAAAAACATTTCAGGCACAAAAGAGTCAAACATAGAACTCCAACCAGAACGGTACAATGACAGAACTTTTGTCCTTTCTGAGTTACTGTATACAATATTTACATGTTGGTATACACATCTAAAGCTAACCAGAGGTTAAAAGAATAGTTCATCACGAGTGAAACTGTGTGTCATTTACTCACCGTCAGGACATTTCAAACCTGTATGATTTCTTTCTAATGCAGAAAACAAAAGATTTTTGAAAATATTGGTAACTAAAAACCCTTGGTGCATTACTGTTCTGCCTATGCAAAAGTCAATGAGGACCAGGTTATGTTACCAAATTTCTTTGAAATATCTGCTTGTGTGTTTTGCAGATGAAAGACATAAAATGACAAGAGGTAGAGTAAATAAGTATATATAGAAATGTTTATATACTTTAAAAAAGTTTTTAAAGCCAATAACAAGTTTGATCTTTTCCGGCTACATCTAACTCACTAACTCACTACTTTTCTAACCTACTCACTCTATCAAAAAAAATATATATATAATTTTATATATATACTTTTTGTAACTTCTCTCTCTGTGTAGCTCGGTGGCATTGTTGTAGCACTTGTTGACCTATTGTTGTATCGGCTATTTACCGCTTCATTGTCTCCTCGACTATTGTAAGTCACTTTGGATAAAAGCGTCTGCTAAATGACTAAATGTAATGTAAATGTAAAGATACTTTAATAACCCTGCACCTAAATCTGTTTCTGCTAAACACTCAAGCCATAAACAAAACTTTCAAAATAACACAAAATGTTCATGTTGGAAAGTTAGTGAGCCGAGATCCATGTCTTAGTCAGCAGGTAATTCCTGAACCAGATCTTCATGTCAACAACTTCTGAATCCCATCAGTCCTGTGTGCACTTACTACAAAACATCTGTAGTTGGCCTGATGACAGCATTCTGAAGCTGTTGAACTGGTGTTTACACCACATTTTATCTTTCAGTCATCCAGTTTAATGTGTGGCCTGCTATTAAGCCATTTTAAGATGCTTTTTTTATAACAACATAGGTAAACATAACGCACCATTCCACATACACACTTTCATATTCCAAACTTAACCTCTGGTAGACATCCCCAATGAAAAGTCTCCGTACAAATGAAAACATGCACAAAAATAAAGTAAGTAAACGACACAAGTTGAAAGTATTTCTAGTCTGTATTATTCTGAGTTACTGCTTGAAGAACTATAACTTAAATGTGACAAAGTTGACCTATTGAACATTTTGTATATTCAATACAATTAATATACCAGAATATTTAACAAATTGTTCAAGTCATACAACTATTCTTCAATCATTTATATAAATTATTTAATTAAATATGTGTTTTATTAGCCAAAAGCCTAGCTGATCAACTCAGACAGGAAGTTAACATCGTGCCAGTTGTCCAATAAACTTATCTATAATCAAATAAATTGGGCTTCATCACCAGATATCGGAACGATTCTCATATTATTTAAGTGAATTTTAAGTACCCACTTTGAGAATGAAAAGATTTTGTAATTTAAATAACTTTAAGGGTTTCTCATTTAAAGGTGACTTACTAAAGAACTGAAAAGGGCCCGTTAAAAATCTCCAAAGAACCTTTCGAGAAATCTCTTTTTGTGTCTAAAACTCAATGACAACACAATGTTCATTATTGAATCCGTTTCCCAAATACGGTTTTGCGTTCTGTGGAAGAAGTGGTGCAGGTTTGGAATGACCGGAGGGATCTTCAGCGTAAGAGATCTATAAAGAAACCCCATCCCAAATAAACCCAGATCAAGGCAAATCTCACCTTCAACAGGACCAGAAACTCAAAGATCCGTCTGAACGACGGTGGGAAAAGCCTGGCATATGTGACGGCCATCTTAAAGAACAAGGCATGAAAGAGTCTGTCCCTCACGTTAATGAGGGGGTTCTGGTTCATTGGGGGGTTCCTCATCCGGTTCGCTCCGCCGTTGTTGTTGTTGTTGAGCGGGACGTTGTTGTTGTTCAGATTGTTCTGGTTGTCAGACATGTTGGTGGTGATGTAGAGACGCTTTATACAGGACCGAGCGGATGAAGGTCAGACAGACAACGGTGTGAACAGATCCAGATGACAGAACACCAGTGATGATCTTGTGTGTGATCTTGTGACGTCATGAAGACTCTCCAGCTGATCCTGATGGGAGGTTCTGGATCAAGGCTCTGCTGCTACCATGTCATGACCTTACAGAGGAATAAACACACAATAACACATTATAAACACAATATAAACACACAATATAAACACACAATATAAACACACAATATAAACACACAATATAAACACACAATATAAACACACAATATAAACACACAATATAAACACATTATAAACACACAATATAATCACATTATAAACACATTATAAACACACAATATAAACACAATATAAACACACAATATAAACACACATTATAAACGCAATATAACACACAATAACACACTATAAACACAATATAAACACACAATAAAAACATTATAAACACACAATATAAACACAAAATAAACACAATATAAACACAAAATAAACACAATATAAACACAAAATAAACACAATATAAACACAAAATAAACACAATATAAACACAAAATAAACACACAAAATAAACACACAATATAAACACACAATATAAACACACAAAATAAACACAATATAAACACAATATAAACACACAATATAAACACACAATATAAACACAATATAAACACATTATAAACACATTATAAACACAATATAAACACACAATATAAACACATTATAAACACAACATAAACACAACATAAACACAACATAAACACAATATAAACACAATATAAACACATTATAAACACATTATAAACACAATATAAACACACAATATAAACACATTATAAACACAATATAACACATTATAAACACACAATATAAACACAATATAACACAATATAAACACATTATAACACATTATAAACACACAATATAAACACAATATAAACACATTATAAACACAATATAAACACATTATAAACACAATATAAACACATTATAACACATTATAAACACACTAATAACACAATATAAACACAATATAAACACAATATAAACACATTATAACACATTATAAACACACAATAATAACACAATATAAACACAATATAAACACAATATAAACACATTATAACACATTATAAACACACAATAATAACACAATATAAACACAATATAAACACAATATAAACACAATATAAACACATTATAAACACATTATAAACACATTATAAACACAATATAAACACAATATAAACACATTATAAACACATTATAAACACATTATAAACACACAATATAAACACAATATAACACAATATAAACACAATATAAAAACAATATAACACACTATAACACATTATAAACACACAATAATAACACAATAATAACACAATATAAACACAATATAACACATTATAACACATTATAAACACAATATAAACACAATAATAACACAATAATAACACAATATAAACACATTATAAACACAATATAAACACAATATAACACATTATAAACACACAATAATAACACAATATAACACAATATAAACACAATATAACACATTATAAACACACAATAATAACACAATAATAACACAATATAAACACATTATAAACACAATATAAACACAATATAACACATTATAAACACACAATAATAACACAATATAACAGAATATAAACACAATATAACACATTATAAACACACAATAATAACACAATATAACACATTATAACACAATATAACACAATATAACAAAATACAACACAATATAAACACAATATAACACAATATAACACAATATAACACAATATAACACAATATAAACACAATATAACACAATTCAACACAATATAAACACAATATAACACAATATAACACAATATAAACACAATATAACACAATACAACACAATATAAACACATTATAACACACTATAACACATTATAAACACACAATAATAACACAATATAACACATTATAACACACAATAACACATTATAAACACACAATAATAACACAATATAACACATTATAACACACAATAACACAATATAAACACAATATAAACACACAATATAAACACACATTATAAACGCAATATAACGCACAATAACACACAATAACACACTATAAACACAATATAAACACAATATAAACACACAATAAAAACATTATAAACACACAATATAAACACAAAATAAACACAATATAAACACAAAATAAACACAATATAAACACAAAATAAACACAATATAAACACAAAATAAACACACAAAATAAACACACAATATAAACACACAATATAAACACACAAAATAAACACAATATAAACACAATATAAACACACAATATAAACACACAATATAAACACAATATAAACACATTATAAACACATTATAAACACAATATAAACACAATATAAACACACAATATAAACACATTATAAACACAACATAAACACAACATAAACACAATATAAACACAATATAAACACAATATAAACACATTATAAACACAATATAAACACACAATATAAACACATTATAAACACAATATAACACATTATAAACACACAATAATAACACAATATAACACAATATAAACACATTATAACACATTATAAACACACATTATAAACACAATATAAACACATTATAAACACAATATAAACACATTATAACACATTATAAACACACTAATAACACAATATAAACACAATATAAACACAATATAAACACATTATAACACATTATAAACACACAATAATAACACAATATAAACACAATATAAACACAATATAAACACATTATAACACATTATAAACACACAATAATAACACAATATAAACACAATATAAACACAATATAAACACAATATAAACACATTATAAACACATTATAAACACATTATAAACACACAATATAAACACAATATAACACAATATAAACACACTATAACACATTATAAACACACAATAATAACACAATAATAACACAATATAAACACAATATAACACATTATAAACACAATATAAACACAATAATAACACAATATAAACACATTATAAACACAATATAAACACAATATAAACACAATATAACACATTATAAACACACAATAATAACACAATATAACACAATATAAACACAATATAACACATTATAAACACACAATAATAACACAATATAACACATTATAACACAATATAACACAATATAACAAAATACAACACAATATAAACACAATATAACACATTATAAACACAATATAACACAATTCAACACAATATAAACACATTATAAACACAATATAAACACAATATAAACACAATATAACACATTATAAACACACAATAATAACACAATATAACACAATATAAACACAATATAACACATTATAAACACACAATAATAACACAATATAACACATTATAACACAATATAACAAAATACAACACAATATAAACACAATATAACACAATATAACACAATATAACACAATATAAACACAATATAACACAATTCAACACAATATAAACACAATATAACACAATATAACACAATATAAACACAATATAACACAATACAACACAATATAAACACAATATAACACAATATAACACAATATAAACACAATATAACACAATACAACACAATATAAACACATTATAACACACTATAACACATTATAAACACACAATAACACAATATAACACATTATTCTCAGTGTTTATGACATGTGGAGGTGAAAGAAGAGTGTCAGGCCTCCTCTCTCTCCATTACATCCCAGCATTACAGAACAAACACATGTCAGATGTTCAACCAGAGCTGATATTACTCATATTAATAATTATACACATTTATTGATTGAAGCTGATTGACAGATGGATCAGAAGGTCTGATTTGGTGGCTAGCAGTGCTAGGCTAACATGTTAGCTGAGCTTCCTGTGAAGGACCCGTATGTTTGATTCAGGATAAACACGTCAGATAGCACAGAGATCACAAACACTCTGACGTGAGATAATAATTCTGGTTCTGGACGACAAACGGACATTTATGTGTTCTTACCGATCATGTGTTCACACAAACATTCTCTGACGCCGAGAGGAGCAGCAGCAAGAAACTCTCGCCGACATCACACATTCCACTCTGCGTTCACTTCCGGGTTCAGTCACGTGACGGCCCGAACGGTTTTATTTATGATCAATTATGAGATTTAAAACATTATAAAATTCTGTTTTATATTTCTTTCATTTTCAGGCGAGGCTAGTTTATTTAAATACGCATTTTATTAACATTGGCCTTTACGTAAGAGGGAAATAAAATAGAAAATAATCACAACATAAAATGATTTAAAATTATTAATTTAAATTAAATAAATGATATGTTTATATAATGTGAATATTGTGCGCAATAAATATTGTAGTAGACACGATATACAAAATTATATATAAATGTTTGACATTATGATTTATTTTTATTTAAAGATTTTCCATATGTTTAAAAATAGGTGAAGTTTAACAACACAATTGTGTATTTGTTTCTATATTTAATTAATTACTAAGGTAATTAAAATATAAAAATATGAAATTAAAATATAAAAATATGAAATTAAAATGTAAAAATATGAAATTAAAATATAAAAATATGAAATTAAAATATAAAAATATGAAATTGAAATATAAAAATATGAAATTGAAATATAAAAATATGAAATTAAAATATAAAAATATGAAATTGAAATATAAAAATATGAAATTAAAATATAAAAATATGAAAATAAAATATAAAAATATGAAATTAAAATATAAAAATATGAAATTGAAATATAAAAACATGAAATTAAAATATAAAAATATGAAATTAAAATATAAAAATATGAAATTAAAATATAAAAATATGAAATTAAAATATAAAAATATGAAATTTAAATATAAAAATATAAAATTAAAATATAAAAATATGAAATTAAAATTAAAAGTATGAAATTAAAATATAAAAATATTAAATTAAAATATAAAAATATAAAAATATGAAATTAAAATATAAAAATATGAAATTAAAATATAAAAATATAAAAATATGAAATTAAAATATAAAATATGAAATTAAAATATAAAAATATGAAATTGAAATATAAAAATATGAAATTAAAATATAAAAATATGAAATTAAAATATAAAAATATGAAATTGAAATATAAAAATATGAAATTGAAATATAAAAATATGAAATTGAAATATAAAAATATGAAATTAAAATATAAAAATATGAAATTGAAATATAAAAATATGAAATTAAAATATAAAATATGAAATTGAAATATAAAAATATGAAATTGAAATATAAAAATATGAAATTGAAATATAAAAATATGAAATTGAAATATAAAAACATGAAATTAAAATATAAAAAATATGAAATTAAAATATAAAAATATGAAGTTAAAATATAAAAAAATGAAATTAAAATATTAAAAGATGAAATTAAAATATAAAAATATGAAATTGAAATATAAAAATATGAAATTGAAATATAAAAATATGAAATTAAATATAAAAATATGAAATTAAAATATAAAAATATGAAATTAAAATATAAAAATATTAAATTAAAATATAAAAATATGAAATTAAAATATAAAAATATGAAATTAAAATATAAAATATGAAATTGAAATATAAAAATATGAAATTAAAATATAAAAAATATGAAATTAAAATATAAAATTGAAATATAAAAATATGAAATTAAAATATAAAAATATGAAATTAAAATATAAAAATATAAAATTAAAATATAAAAAGATGAAATTAAAATATAAAAATATAAAATTGAAATATAAAAATATGAAATTAAAATATAAAAATATTAAATTAAAATATAAAAATATGAAATTAAAATATAAAAATAT